>PVJA010000555.1:0-165408 GCA_004027025.1 Myocastor coypus | reverse complement strand
TATACAAAAAATGGCCTATGTGATGATTGTGGGTGCCAACTACCTAAATTCAAAATCCATGGGCCCATTTGTGAGGAAGGTCAGATCCTGACAGGCTTGGAAGCATGAACACAAACTGAGGCTGTAGTCCGTATCTGTAACTTGCCTTTTCCTGTGAGAGACTTCAGTTTCACTTTTATTTTATGTATTTAGAGCAGGGTGTCCAGGGTCTCACTACACAGATCAAACTTGTACTGATCCTCCTGTTTTCAGCCTCCCAAACGCTGAGATCACGGGCACACGCGACCAAGCCTGGTCTCTGCAACAGTCTTAGCATGCCCCGGGGGCAGGCTGGCACTGCACACCAGGTCCCAAGCAGGCACTTTAATCCACCGAGCTATCTGGCTGGCCCACTCTGTTTCACTTTTAAATCCTTCCAGTGGATTAAACCAGGCCCACTTGTTTTAATCACCCTTATTTACAATGATCTGATTAGGGACTTTACATCCTTAAAACCCCTTCCCAGCAACACCTATGGTTTAATCTAGCCAATTAACATTATGAAAAAAGGCATGACGATATGTAAGCAAAGGGAGAGGAATCAGAAGCTGTAAGAAAAATAGTTACACTAGCAGGAGGTTGTGGTATAAACGCTAAGCAAATGAAAATGTTAGACTGCATGGTTGAATGCACAAAAGGAGAACACATTTGAACTTGACTTGGGAAATATTTTCTACTGAAATCTTATGATAATATAGGTATTGCTTAAGGGCTTGAAACACTTGGAGTCGACCTATGGATACTTAGAGGAGATTCTCTAACTTAATGTATGTTAAGTGCCATCACCCCTGACATCCTATAAATAGAAGTTCAGGTGATGAGCTTGGAGAGGGAAATTGAAGGCCAGGTATAAACCTCTGTGTTCATCTCAGAGAGTGGCTCAATGTGAGGAGCTGTTTGCAATCAGTGGAACAAGAAACAGTTAAGTTTCCAACACATGAAGAAGGCCAGAGGAGGAAATGAAAATCACAAAACTGCTATCCTGGGAGCAGGCAGGAAGGGGATGTGGGAGCCATGTAAGTTAGCTAAGTCCTCTATCACAGGAAGAAATCAATAAATAAGGTCTAGAGTTAATAAACCAAAAAGTAGAAGTGGAACCTCGTTACTCAGATGGCAACTGAAAGAAAAACAGCAACAGAAATGAACAGTGCTTGCCTGAGGGCTGCAAAATTAAGACAGGGAGAGCGCACCCTGGTGTGGTTCACAATTTTATCTGTACTATTTGAATGTTGATTAACCAGACATATACTGCCTTCATGAAAAATTTAAACAATTGTATTTTTTAAAAAACAAAGAAAAAATGTGAAACAAAAAATGAGGCTGTGTGTGATTTCCAGGCAAAAATGAGCACCGCAGAAAACAATACAGTGAGAATCCCGGACAGCTGCTCAGGCCCGCACTGCCTAACTCCGCCTGCAGGGGGCTCTCCACAGTTCATGTGTGGACTTGAACACGGTAGTTCAGCAAGGTCGCCCACAGCCAGCCTGGACACTGGCAAGAACTGTGAGCAATGTGTTCATAACATAACTGACCCCTCACTGGTATCTGGGGCCTACATCTAAGTCCCAAGATTGTGCTCACCCACACCCAGAAACAAATGGGATGTCAACTTGACTGCCGTGTGAGGAACTCAAGAAGGAACCAGCTTCCCAGGAACCCCAATTCTGATGGTGCACTGCACACTGCAGGTAACTGAGGCTCTCACTGGAACCCTCCCATGATGTAACCCCTGACTGCAATTTCCTGGCATCTGTGCTGCAACGCTACATGCAATCCTGACTGTTGCCAGAGCCATTCCCAGTAACTGTGTGCTGCAGGAGGGCTTGTGCGTGTGAATGAATGGTTAGAAGCTGGAGGCATTGGCTTCCAGGAAGACCTTGCAGAACAGCAGTGCAGTATTTGCTGGTGGGAAATGGGTGGGCAAGTGGGTGCAGGACAGATGGATTCGTTCTCTTTTTTCTGCTCCTTTCTACTCACAGCCCCTTAACACCTCTCTTTAGTCCTTTTCCTGCCTTCCTTTGTCCTTGCCCTGCCTCCTTTAAGGGCAGTCCTCCTCCTCTGGTTCCCTGCGCAATTCTGCAATTTGAATTTACATCCATTTGTGTCTCCAGCAAGCATCATACTAATGCTTTATTTTACTATATTTGCATAATGGGCCTGTTTTCCCGCATGGTTCTTTTCAAAGTACTACTACAAGAACTTCTAGGGCCAGGGATATAGCTCAGCATCGCAGTGCCTGCATGGCAAGTGTGAGATCCTGAGTTTGATTCCTGGTATAAATAAATGAATAAATCCTAGAGAGAGGGCATATGTCTTTGCCATTCCCCATTTCCTAGCTGCTTCCTCTGGGACTCTGCTGCAGTTGAGGTGTTCTCTCCCTGCTCTCTGCTCACTTGAGGACTCTTGAGTGACACCCTTATGGCTTGTGTCTACATGTCCCCCCAAACCTCACTCAGTTCTATGGAGCTTTGTTCAGAAGTGACTGTGTCTAGCGTGACTGATTCATGGTGCAATGCTAGGATTAAGGGGGCTAGGGTCACAGGTGATTACTGAAGCAGTCCAATGGTGGGCTTGGCACTGCCCTAATCCTCATAGCCTGGATACAACATAAGGGACAGAAAGAGGCCTGTCTTGTTCCTAGTTTGCCTTGCTACCTTGCCCTTTCACAAACTGCATCCTCTGTGATACAACCCTGCTTGGATCCAGGGGATTATGGACTGAAAACTCCACAAACTGTGAGCTAAATAAATCTCTCCTGCCTTAGCTTTCACCATTGGGTATTTTGGCTCAGCACTGTGAAAAGTCACACACACACACACACACGCACACGCACACGCACACGCACACGCACACACACACACACACAGAGTTTTCAAGAAAACAAGCTTTTAGTCAAGAACAGTAGGCATTTTGCAACCTGGGAAAAGCTTCCTAATTTCCTTACTTAATTGCCAAGAAAATGGACACAGAATGACCGACTGTTCTCGTCATTTTCATTAGCAATAGTGTCAATGCAATGGCTTGAAAGAGAAGCTCATTCAGGAGGAGTAAAAGTGTACAGTCTTCCTCCTTTTTGTCCCTATACCAAACCAAGAAGTAGGGATTGCTTCTTATCTAAAAACACAAAAACAAAACTGACGCAAGAATTCCCCAAGGAATTTCTGATTGTCACTTCTTTCAGAGAAAACCAAGTAATAAAATGTATAGTTACTTAAAAGTTAATTACTTTGGCTTCTGTATAAATAAAGCAACCCATCACTGTTTCAGAAGCTAAGAGCCTACGAAACTGCAATTTTAAAAGCTCAAACATAGCTCAGGATAATTTTATTATGACATTTGCATTCTGACCTGTGGCACACATTGAAACGAAATTTAAAAGCATGTCCAAAGAATAGGGGTGAGGCAGGGGATGGAGATATCATAGTATAGTTATATAATTTGGAGTAAAACAGAGATCAGATATAATAAGCATATTATTCACTCATAGTTTACAGGTGGTACCTTTACTGCTGTATTTAATTTAGGATAAACAGAACGCTGTCATCAGTGTACGGAGTCTGCAATAAAGCTGTCAGGAGTGTAAGGCTTCTTTGACCGAGGGAGGATATGGCCAAGAAGTGTGAAGATCCTTAGAGACAGGGTCAGACACAGATCCTTAAAAAGATACTAAAAGACTGTGGACAAATGCCTAACTGCCCAGGCATAAGTTTTGTTCATAAAGGAAAGAGGACAGATACTGAGTGACATCCTAACATTTTACTGGTCACAGGCAGTTTTGAGAATTTAATGGAAGCCAATGCAAATGCTAGAATTTTCCACTCAGTGGAAGGTCCTCTCAGAGAGGAGGCTGTGGTTGTTGGAAAGTATGGTGAGGACAAGTTCCCAATAGGACCAAAGCATAGGCCTGTGCAGGGACGCTGGAGAAGGCAGGAGGAACCACATGCTGAAGGGTCTCCACACACCCTGCATGTAAGTGACACTGCATCGATGTCCTCATTATACATGTCTAGTATGGTGATCAGGATGCTCTGAAGGGCTTTCCACAGAATTGAGAGTTACAGTTGGTATTTTAGAAAGCCAATGGGCAGGATGAGCTGGGGATGGGGAGGCTGGGGTCCATCAATGAACACGCATCACATGCATCTCTTTGCGTACACTTTTGATAGGCTGCCCTTGCTGGAGCCCTGTGTTCATAAGCCATCTATTTTCTTATTTATTTTTGTGCTGAGCCAAACCCAGAGCCTTGTGCCCATGAAGCCCATTCCCACCACTGAGTATACTCTAGCTAATGGCGATAGTTGATGTTGACACAGCTGGAGGTAATCGAGCTTTGCTTGCAGGCTTGGTACTTTTCTCACTGCTAGGTCAAAATACCCAATACTCAAAGCTAATGGAGGAAAGATTTATTTAGCTCACAGGTTGTGCAGGTTTCAGCTCGTACTGTTGGCTCCAAGGCAGAGTGGCATGGCAGAGAGGCACTGCAGAGAAGAAACAGGGTCAGACACACAAGACAGTAAGGCAGCAAACAGCAAACAATGGGCCTTCTTTCAGTCCACTGTATCTTATCCACGCTCCACACCTTAGGGCAGGTAGCACTCATACTTTTAATCTTAGCAGCATATCCTAGATCTCAGCATCACACGCCCTAGATCCTGCTACATTCACAAAGGCCCCACCTATGTCCATATAAGGCTCTGGGTGACACCGACACAAACCATAAAATTCTAACCCTGTACCCACAAAGACCCATGCATATTGTTACGTAAACCATTTTTACTTTGTATTCAAGAGTTGCCCAAGTCCTAATAGTTCCTGCATTGCTGAAAAGTTCAAATTCAAGGTCTCCTCTGAGATTTAAGGCAAACTCCTAGCTGTGAGCTTAGCTCCTACACAAATGAAAAGAAAGGCTCATGCCTGTGATCCCAGCACTCGGGAGGCTGAGGCAGGAGGATTGGTGCGAGTTTGAGGCCAGCCTGGGCTACAAAAGTGAGCTCAAGGCCAGCTTCAACTGCATAGCGAGACCCTGTCTCAAAAAGACAAAAAAAAAGAAAAAAAGAAAATTAAACACTTTCAAAATATGATGGCTTAAGATAGACACTTCCCTTCCAAAAGCTACAAAGAAGGGGATAGGAAGGAATGAGAACATAGTAATACCAAAATTCAGCAGGGAAAACATTAAATCCTGCAGTTCCATGTCCAGTATCCTCAGCAACCTCTGTCAAATTGGGAATTCCAAAGGCTTGGGGAGCTCCACCCCATGGTGCTTTTAGTGGCTGTAGCTCCCACAATTTTTCTCTGGTTTGCTCTGCTCTTTCCTCGCAGGTTTCTTCAGATGATCCATGGTTCTGGCTTCTCCAAACTTCTGGGGTTTCCACTGAACCTTCAGCTTGACACAGTTTCATGCACTGCCCTACCTGGGGCACACTGCCTGGCCTTCCACACTTTCTTCTGAAATATGGCTGAGCGACTACCTGACTCCACAACTCTTGCATTTTGCATGCACCTAAAACCAGCACCATGTGGATGATGCCAAGATCGGCCATTAGCTGAGAGCAGGGGTAGAGGACTTACAAACAACTTCCCTTGGCTGTCACCATTCTTGAACATGAACTCTGGCGCTGTCTGCTCAGAGCAGCCTTTCACTTTTCCCATTTTAAGGTTGCAAAGGGAGAGTGCTGCTGTGTTGTCCAGTGTCTTCAGGCCATCTTCTCTATTCTCCTGGGGTATTTTTTGTTTGTTTTTCCCTCTCAGCAACCAAGATCTCCTCTGCTCTACCTTTCTAATCCAGAGCTTTACTGGAGCTTCTTCTTTAGCCAAGCTCACAGTGTTTTAAGTCATTCTGTTGGGCTCTTTGCTCTTGATTCTCAATGCAGATCTGGCTAAAAGCCCCAACAATGGCCGTGCCACTGCCTTAACATTAGAATCCTTGAAATTTCTTCTGCAGGATGAATTAGTCTACTGTACTTAGTTTCTGGACATAAGCAAAATTCAGACCAACTTTCTGCCAAGACATGGTACACATTATCTACAGTCCAACAGCCAATGCAGTCCTTCTTAGCAGAAACCTCCTAAGCCTGATCTTTGCCAGCAGTAATCTGGTTTTCTGAGTTTTGGCCATAACCTCCCACCATATGGCATACTAGAGCTGCTTGTTCAGTTGTTACCTCCAAACCTTCCCAAATTCTTCTTGCAAGCCAGCTCCAAAGGCTCCTAAACCACATGGTAAGGTACAATCACAGCTGTGACCCTACTCCTGACACCAATTTTTATTTCAGTTACTTTTCACATTGGTGAAGGAGGAACATGTTAGCTAACAGTTGTGGAGGTTTTACTTAATATTTGTTTGACTCTGAGGCAATGGGATAGTAGAGGGGTATCACAAAGGAAAAACAGAAGCAGGCAGAAGACAGTAAGGCAGCAAGCAGTAAGCAGCAAGCAGTGACCATCTTTCCATCCCTTATATTTTATCCAGGTTTCTCATCTTTACAATGTTAGAATCATATCTTTGATCCCAGGATCACATACCTTACATCATGCTACCTTTGAAAAGGCCCTACCTATGACCACACAAGGCATTAAGGAGACAACCAGAAACAAACCACAAAACTGTCTCACTGCATGTCTATTAAGATGTTTTTAATCTTAGTTTGAGCAACATATCACTTATATAAAGCTTTTATATCCCATGCTCTTGCCTACTGTCTCACTCTTCTCTCATTGCTGGGACAAAAACCGAACACCCAAAATGAAGGAAGGAAAGGTTTATTTAGCTCACAGTTACTGGAGGTTTCAGTCCATACTCGGCTGAGTATGGCACATGGCAGAGAGTAGCAGTTCATGGCACAGCAACAGAGACAACAACAGTAACAGAGTCTATCTCTGTCTCTCTTATACGACATTTAGGCTCTCTGCCTCAGGCCACACCCATAATCCCATTAGTACTAAAACCCATAATCCCAGTGGATCATGAGTCAGTCTCAAACTTTACAAGTCCCTACTTCATGATTGCATGAGGCTTTGGGGGGACAACTAGACACGAAGCATAACACTTACCAAGCATTTTAGCTAAGCAATGCTATTATCTAACAGGCAAAAAAGAGCTTGTGAGTATATTGTACTGACTTCCAGTAAGCACTAATTTTACATTTCAGAAATCATGAGTGTAGGCCTCAACAATGTCACAAGTGCATTCAAGTGTTTTCACTTTTTATTTTATAATGCAGCACTTTACATGTTGGGCAGTCACATACATCTGTTATCCCAGCTTCTTGGAAGGGTGATACAGAAGGATATTTTTTTTCATTTTTTAGGAAGGACCTATAGGGTCTATAGCATCTCACTATGTAGATCCGACTCATAGTGATCCACCTGCGTTCAGCCTCCCACAGAGCAGGGATTATAGGTGCACTACTGCCCAGTTTCAATCACCATCTCAGGGTGCCCTGGGAGTGGGGCTGACATGGTACACTGGGGATTAAACCTAGCTGCAGAATCTGCCTAAGCAGGCACTTTAATCCACTGAGCTATTTGTTCAGCCCTTAGCAGGTTCCTTTGAGCCCAGAGATTGAATACAAGGCAGGACTATTTAGTGAGACACTATCTTTTGTTGAAGGCAGAGGTAACAGGATCTCCTGATGGCCTTTAAGTGGGATGAGAAAAAGACTTTTGGCTTAAGCAACTGGATAAATGATAGTGGTCAGCGAGTATCCTGGAAGGGGAAGAACACATGGACAGGTAGGCAGTGACATGGAGATTGTGAGTTTAGCTTAGAGTGTGTTAAGTTGGAGGCAATGTTTTGGTGGAGATGTCAGTTTAAATACATAAGTTCCTATGAGATACCCTGGCTAAAGACACGTCTGGGAATCCTATTGTACAGGAGGCATTCAAAACCATAGCACTGGAGACCTGGGGCCACCTTGTGGGTGTACACAGATAGAAGAGAGAAGGGCAGTCAGGAATGAGCCTGGGGGATCTCCAACACAATTAAATGAAATATTCTTATTAGCTCTTCCATTAAGACCAATTTTTACATTAATTTTAATAGGCATATTTAATGATTGATGACACCAGTTTTAAATTATGAGCAAAATTTTAAAACTAATTATACTCATTTATCAAAACATTTATGAATTTTAAATAATTCCCTAATGTAGTGTATGAATATCATAATAACCCTATATGCAAAAGTAGTAATTAATGCTTGCATTCCGAAAGATCTTAGGTTCATACTTTCATGGAAAATGACTGACAAAGTTCATTAATCAGTATTTATTGGTGACCCACATCACAGGCATTGGAATTTCAACTTAAACAATTATTTTCAAAGGGTAAAATTCTGAAATATTTTTCTAAAAGAAAATACAAAGCCTTCCCCATAATTACTCCCAAGTTAAAAATAAGTTTTTACTTAAAATTTTCATATTTTCTAAAGGAATCAATAGATTTTACTTTCTAAATTTAAAAAATTAAGCTTTACTGAACCATTATTATCATACCATGCAATTTTAGTGTTTTGAATTTGAAGGCAATACAATGCATTTTCAAATATACATATACAGATTAAAACATAAATCACTCCATCAGCATAACCAAGTGTAAATATACTGTTTAATAGACATCAACTTAGGTGATGCTAGCTAATAGCACTTTATCATTCTTAATCTTTGCTATGTCCTTCAAGGGTATGTCTCCCATTTTGCAGAGCGAAAATTCCGACTCAGGATTTGGAGACATTCCAGGAACCACTCAAGGAAGAAGTACAAGAGCTGGGATTGGGATGAGGTCTCCTGGCCTCAAAGCCTATTCCTCTCTCCCTTCCTTGATCCTATACCTCAATGAAGGAAGAGAGACAAAGTTGGAGTTTGGAATAAATATAGAAACACACCCCTGTGTGAAAGACAGATCAGTGTCACGATTCATTGGCACTGGATTCATTAGGTGGAACTTTAAAGCATTTTACTGTCATGTGAGGATTAGCTTCAAAGAAGTGTCTTAGTGGTGTTAAGTTTAATGCTCTGTGCCTAAATTAGAACTATATATCCTGTAAGTGTTAAATTGGCTTATGTCTCCTTCCTCTGCAAAGGACCTGTGCTAATTTAGTTTCTAAGTATATTAAAGCAAGTACCAGGGGCGGGGCAAGAAAACTGTTAGGGACATAAATTCATGGATTTTACTTGATAGGAGTGAGTTATTAATACATGATGAGCAGCAAAGGCAGAATGTGCTGTGTACTTAGGCAGACACCCAGGGCAAGGCGGCTGCCAGTTTACCCAGTTACAGATCAGATGCGTCCAGAAGTAGAATAGAAGACTTCCATGTCCTGACCAGAAGAGATAACATTACACTACCAAAATAAATCCTCGCCTCCAAAAGGATAAACAAGAATGTGGGATGTGGAATCACACAGAAAGAGAATGCCCTAAGTCATGGTGAAGGCATGCAGGACTGTGGACTCACGGCGGGGTGAAAGCATTACTACCATGTTCCATCAGCAGAGGACATGGACTGAAAATTACTTTCATTCCTATGGAGCTGGTAGCGGGAGTCATGGCCCTGACGTTAGTATTCAAGACAGAGTAATTAGAATTGAACCAGAAATAAATTATTTTAATATGAGAAAATGTAGGAGTCAAAGATGATCTACTAAGCAGCTTGTCTATTAATTTGATAGTGGTAACGTAGAAGTAATGTAAATGAAAATTGACATTTATAAGCACTATAAAATTTAGCAAAGCTTAGAGCCTCCCCCGTTCTTCCTGCCTTCACTGTAATGCTTCTTGACACTGTAGCTGAGGTTTTAAAAGTTATTACTGGCAAGGATTCCAAAACATCTATCATATCCAAAGCATACCGAGAACTCTACTACTTCCACCTACTAAGCATTCACTGGACAGTATTTATGAAGCTTGCCAGGTCACTGTCACTACTTTAGCCAAGTCACTATTAAGTGCTTACTATATGGCTGAGAGACAAGTATTAAGTGTGCGTCATACCAAGAGAGCCTCACAGTGACCTCTTAGTGACAATTATTTTTCCATTTTATGTGTCATGAGACTGAAGCTCAGACATTAACTTGAGATGGAACAGTAGAAAGTGGTAGCGACTGCATTTAAAAAAAAAAAGCAAGTCTATATAATTCAGAGGATGGAGGTGAAGGGCAAGTGACTGTTCTTCAGTCTCTACCTGACCCAAGATGAGGAAAAGTGGATACTCCCTCCTAGTCTCCCACACCGACTGCCCTAAGCTGAGGAGCAGCTCTCATGCCATATTTCTCTTGCTCTTAAAAACAAAATAAAGCAGCCCTTAATCCATGCTTAGCGACAAGACAAAGAGAGAGCTCTGTTACTTTTTTTTTTTTTTTTTTTCTGGATGAAGAGGAAATAATTTACAGATTGTCAGCTTCCAAGTCTTTAAATTTCACAGTTCCCTGGCTTTTAATTATCATGCTACATTTGGACTGAATGGAGTAGGGCCTTTCCTTTCTGTTGCTAATACTGAGTTTCCAAATCTCCCAATAGACTTTTCAGTTTTGGTACCTGGAAACATTAAGTGGGAGGTTTCCTTACTGTACCTACTTTGGGGATCCCTGCCTTTAAAATCACTTAAGAATTTTAAAACTGTAGCTGGTATATTTAGACTCAGTAAGAAGGAGTCTTCAGTAAACTGCTTATAATTTGTGCAATCTCCATTTTTTGTTAACTTTGCAGCCAACTGCCCATGTACTGTACTGCATGAGACCTCACAGTAGGGAAATCCAAATGTGGTACATTTGCAAGGCATTTGATTATTTTTTTATTAACAGTAGAAGAAAATACAGGCAATAAATAAAACTTAGTCTTTCAAAAAATATCTAGTGTTCTAAATGACTGTGATACTGTATCAGCCCAGGAAATATCACAGTATCCCATGCTTCTGGTCCTTTAAGCTAGCAAGCAACCAGTGTTTGAGACCTCCTGTTCTCTCACCTGCTGGTATAAACACTAAGCTTTGGGGAACGGAGAGGTTCTTATCCTAGAGTGCTTCTGTGACGACAAGGTCTTGTCACCATATTCCTCCCTTGCTCATTCATTTTTCTGTGATTTTTACTTACCTCATTCTGTGTGCGTGTGCTGGATATTGCTACGGACATGGCAATATCTGGGGAAGCAAGCAACTAGTCCCTAAGCCATAGGAGTTAACTTCAAAGTTCAGAAGCTCCCTATGTTGAAGGCTTGGTCTCCAGGATGGTCCCATTGAGAAGTGAAATCTTTAAGAAGAGGGACCTAGTGGAAGGAAGTTAGGTCATTGGGGTATACACTCAAAGGCGGTAGTGTGTACACTGGGGTGTACACTCAAAGGCGGCCAATCCATTTCCCCATTGCTTCCTGGTCATGAGATGAATGTAGCTTCTGCTGTGATGTGCTGTGCCCTCCCCCACAGAGGCTTCAAATAATCAGTTTGGCCAGTCATCAACTAGAACCTCCAAAACTGAGCCAAATAAACCTTTTTCTCTTTACAAATTCATTAGTTCATGGATTTGTTTGACAGAAAGCTGCTTGACACAGGAGGTGAAGATGGAGTTTTATCTCATATGTTCTTGTGAAGATGAGAGACAACGTTTGGAAACCTCACACACAGTGCCTGAAACACAGTAGGCCAAGCACTCATTAGTTGCTTCCTGGGTTTCTTCCTTTTCTCTGTAAGCTTCTCGGAGACAGGATTTCCTGCTGTGGTTATCAAATACTTGAACAGCAGAATAGCCCTTCTTTAAATATCTGCTGAGTCGAATGCTTTTCTTTGCTATTATTACTGAAGGGTTCTAAGTGCTTTGCATGTATTGACTTAATCTCATGGTAATTCTGTATAGAAGACTTTATTCCCTCCATTTTACAGGTGAGTATGGGAAATTAAGACACTTTCTAGAGGTAAATTTATTAAAAGATAGAGTGAGGCAGTGGCACCAGGGTCTTCCACTTCTAATCGTCCCAGCTACTGATCCTTAGTGGCAGAAACTGTCTATTTTGAAACACACTGCTTTTCATTGTTTGAACTGGATTTTTTTTTTCTTCTAGCAACCAAATAAGTAGTTACTTTGGCCTTTTCATTCCTTTAAAAATTTCCAAAACACTAGGCAATTCCTATGGCTATAAACTGTAACTAATAGTACTACAAATGGTTATCCTTAAGCATGAAAAGCCCACTTTGTACCATGCTACAAACTCCAGAGACCTCCAGCCAGGGGTGCTTCAATCCATTGGGACAGTTTGTGTTTTGTCTGAGGAAGCTTCAGGTTGGCTACCAGTGCTGCTAAAACCAAAGATTTGTGATAAGTGCCCAGCAGGCAACCACAGGCATTCAAGGAAGGCAAACAAGAGCTTTCTACTAGGAAAAGAGTGTAAAATTCCAATCCCAGCTTGTGGTTCATTCATTTTTAGACAATTTCCAGTTATACTTCTGTTCAGCCCCATCATTTTTAGTAATATTCTTATTTTTAAAATTGTATCATGTCAGCCACCACCACTAATCAAGATCACCTACGCTAGGAGTGACTCAGACAAATGGGAAACACAAACTATAGGAGAAGGTCCAAGGAAATCGTGGCCTGTATGCCTGCATGACAGTTATATTTCTAAGGTACAGCATTTTTATATGATTGATCCTCATCTCCATTTGTGCTGAGGATACAATTATATTATCTAAACAAATGAGAAAACAGAAATTCACAGGAGTAACTCAGAAAAAAAAAAAAAGGCATGAATTTGTGTAACCAAGTAGGTCTTCTGGCCCACGGTTTCTCTACTTGTGCCATGTGTTTGGAGTCAATATGCTTAGAAGCAATTTTTGCACAGCCATAACTTGGAGAAATGAATGTTCCATTTGTAGAGGAAACAGAAAGGCATTTTTTTTTTTTTTTTAAAGACTGAGCTTATAATGGAGGGGGCAGGAAAAGAATCTTTAAATTTTAAGGCTGGTACACATTTCAGGAAAAGTACAGGACAATGCAAAGGAAAAGAGTGGCATCATTTTGGCCAGAACATAAGCATCCATAAAAATCTGTCCCAGCTGGGCAAACTCCCCTGGCCCTTGCCTGGGGAGAGTGCTGCGGCATCCCAGCTGTACCCAAACCAGGAAAGTCATCGTTTCTTCTTTTTCAGTCATCTCCGCGTTGTCTTATGGAAAACAGGAATTCATTCTTTTGGTTGACGGAACGGTACCTATCAGTAGCTGCTGTGGCTGCATTTCCTCATACTCAAAGGCTAACATGTGTAGAATTTGCTTTGTTTAAATTGATTTTTCAAGTTTTACACATCCTTTTTCTTCTGATTTAAAGTGATTCCATTCTCTTCATGATTCATACTCCTTATCTCTCTATTAATAATTTATTAATAATTAATAACTGATCTTGCTTTATTTGGCAAAGCACATCTGACAGAAAGCTCAAAATGAGCAGCAAATTTCACTGATACTTAACCTTAAGTCTAATATGTAAGAAGGAAAATGACCAATTTTTAATCAAAGTAAGCAATAATAACAGGTTTATTTAAAATTTCCAGTAGAGAAAACCACTAGTCTTGGAATAAAAGTACTTGTGTATGAGAGCATTAAGTAAATATAAAAGATTAACAGAAGAAAAAGAAACCAAACATAGTACAAAAGAATTAAAAAAGTCTGAAAGGGGTCTAAGTCCTCATTTGACAGAGTTACTAGGTTTGGCAAACAATTCACCTGAAAATTAAAGCCTATTTCTGTAATGTAAACTCCATAAAAACTGCTTATTAAATTCAAGCACTCCATACAATCAGTATTGAAATATATAGGCAGTCAATTTCAGAATGGCAGGAAATACTCATGTACTGTCACCATTGTATGAATTAACCAGCTGTGTAACTTTTTGGAGAAGATGGTATAGAAGACGGCCACAAAACAAAACAGGATAAAATCTCTAAATATTGAAACACAGCAAAACTCAGACATCAGTTTGTTTCTCCAAGGCAACGAACTTAATTTTTACAGCATATTCTACATCTGCAGTTGTCCTTTCCCTCTCCCCCCACCCGCCTATTCCCAGATTCACTAGTCTAATCAATTCTTAATTTCCAAATATTCTGTACATACATAGTTAGCAAGAGCATATGCCTAGCATTATTCTGACAGCAGTATGGTCAGCATACAACTTTAGAAAGATTACTATGTATATCATAAAAATTAATCTTTACTTAAAAAAAACAAAAAACATTACTAAACAAACAGCTTTAAAATATGAAAACCCATGAAAAGTTTGAACATGGGCTCTAAACCTGATAAAAACACACTTCAGAAAGACTATTAATGCTAAACTTCTGCCGACTGATGACCTTAAAGTGCCAAACACAAAAGCATCTCTTAGGACCATTTTTCTAATAGTTTGTCCTTGGCTTGGCCATCTCTTCTTTAGCTATACACAATGTCCTGCTAAGAGTCTGGATTTTAGTTGATTTTACAATAGAATGTTACAATGTAAACTAAACAGGTTCTTGATATCAATAGTATGTTACCAAGGTTTTCAAATTTCTGAATCCAACAGTTGGTCACAGAGGTCAAGTATTATCAAGGCTCCTTTGTCAGCGTTCCATCGTGTCTGACTCACCCATCCTTCAAGTACATGCAAGGCTCAATAGTTTTCAAGAGGCAGAATCCTATGGCCATTTAAGACACCGATGAAATAGGATTGTGAGGTGAACCCATTTGGGTGAGAACTTTATCCAGCCATTGGAGTGGGCCGTGCAGGTGGATCTCAATCCAGCAGGGGGTGCTGGTAACATCCTGGCGGTGGTATTCTGCTCCCCAGCCCTAGAAGTTACATAGCATTGGTCACTAAACTTAAGTTGGTGTTAACTTATTAAGTAAAAACCATCAACATCATCAGAAACTAATCAAAGCTATGGAACTTTTCCCACAAGAAATGTATACATGCACAAACATGTAATTTGGCAGGAATCTCAAGGATACCTATGTGTTGGCCATCCAAAACCTAGCATCCAAATAAGAGTAAGTCTTGGGAAATGAAAGTTTTAAGTTTTTAAGATACATTATAAAATCATTTTAATGAAGATTTTTGAATTTTCGTATTTTTCATTATACTATACTACTACTAAATTCTCACTTCATTATGCACAAAAGACGGGTAAGCCTATAAATAGATCACTATTCAGGCAGTCAATTTTAAAGCAGGAGAAGGACCTTTTAGCAATACAGACCTTTGATCTTTTCATCTCTAGGCAAAACTGGCAGGGACACATTGGTAAAAATCCACCATTAAAGAGAAAATTTTACTAATCAAAGATATAAAATTTGCAGGCACGAATGAACAAAAGAATATGAAGTTCTCATTAAGCTTTATTTCATGAAGAGTATCAGAAAAGGCTGGGTTCTATTCATCTTGCTACCTCTCTAGAAGAAACATCTGAATATGAGAAATTTCTGCAAGAGTTGTGACACTGAACTACATCTGTATGTGTGTGTGCGTATATATACATATATATATCCATGTTGCTCATGCATCAATAAACTATTACCTTAATATGTAGGTCTACCTCCATTTGCTAGCAAGTTCTTTGAAGAGAGGTTATCTCTAACATCCAATATTCTGCACCGTCACGGTGCAGAAAGGATGATCTACAAATACTTGTTTAATTGAACTGACCTGGATTTTTTGGATATGGGAGGGCTTAAGGTAAAAATAAAATTTATGAAATATATCTCCATATTAATGATCAAAAAAGATCATCTTTTTTTCTTTTTTTCTTTTTTTTTTTTTGTCTTTTTGAGACAGGGTCTTGATGTGCAGTTTAGGCTGACCTTGAGCTCACTTTGGTAGCTCAGGATGGTCTGGAACTCACATCGATCCTCATGCCTCAGCCTCCCAAGTGCTGGGATTAAAAAACGATCACCTTAAAAATGGTGTAAGATTGGGTAGCAACATTAATAAAATGTTCTGTAGCATTCCTCCAAGGTGTTGAAGGGGAAGGGTAAAGTATGATAACAAAGAATGATGCTGTAAAAATAGTGTAGTTTCTTTTTTATTTTAGTGCTTATAATCCTTTACTATGGCAGCAAGAGTTTTTTTTAATGAGATTTATCTCTTCAGTTCCCTAAATCCAGCTTCCCAGATGTGTCTATTATATCTTGCATAACTCTCCATGCTAGTGCATTATAAATATTCTTTATTAGAGTTAAGGTTGCTTTTACTTGTGTGAAAGTAAATTATTCATATTGTACAAAGGTGCAATTGTTAAAATTGACTGGTTAATCAATATGAAATGAATCTGAGGGGAAAGCTACACTAAGCATTACAGCCATCAATCCTCTTAAGAGTAGTCCTTCAACAGGAGGGACTCACCACAGGCGCTTGGGAGCAAGTGCCACAGCACCGGCTCCACCAACCTGCATTTTACACATGAAAGTTCATGAGTAAAATAAGCAAAGATGCTCACAAGGACAAAATGCTCAGGCATAAATTAAACAGTGAATATTAAAATGAGTAATAAAGGTATATACCATATACACATGGCATACAGGTCAGCTTCTTCATGGAATTAAACAAAAAGCTCTAAGAACATTTCAGAGGTACCAGTCTGAGATGCAAAGATTGGCTGAATTACAGTATGAGAAAACAAGTGGTCAGAGAATATACTGAGAATTTATCAAGGTGATCCAACGACGTAGAAAAACATTTCTTATATAGTCAGAGAAAGATACTTTTGATGTAGAGGATAATTAACAAAGCTTCCAAAATTATCTTCACTAATAAATACATTACCAAACAGGTTTAACAAGTTAGGTGAGCTTCTGAAGGCAGAACATAAAAGGTGATTGCTTCACCCAAGTATATAATTACTTATGCTTCTCAGTAACACAGGATGGTAATTTATCTATGACTATTTAGAGACAAGTTATTCGAAGTCACCACCTCATGAAATCTAATCAAGTACTTTAAAAATTTTAACTTTTCAATGGCATTTTAATACCCTTCATATCTCAGACACAAAGATGGTGAAAATATCCATTACTATCAGTGCTATCTCTCACCTTTTCCACCCCTAAGCCTTACAATTTACTCTTGGAGCATTTAAGGCATCTATATGTTTAGGCAACATTTGACTAGCTTCCAAATTATATTAAATGCATGAGTTTACTAACCAAATAAAAATAACTTTCTTTTTTTTTTTTTTTTTTTTTTTTTGCAGAGCCAGGCATTGCACTCAGGCCCTTTTGCCTGGCAAGCAGTTTTTCTACTGAGCTATCTCCCTGGCCCCAATTTTCAATGTTATAAGCTTTCATTTTTATGAAGAGATCACTTGCTTACTGCTGAAATCAAGTGTCACCATCACACAAATACTACTACAAACAAAGAAGGAAAAGGAAGACATACTGATATGACTGATCTCCTAACATAATCATTTACTGAAAACATAGGTTAAACACATACTATACTGTAATAGCATCATCATAGCTAAAATAGTGTTACTTGAATCAGGAAATGGTTACTAAAAGCTACTGCTGTGGATTCCTGGCATAAGCACTTCTATTTTTCAATGATCTCTTAGTAATTGACATACCTGTTAAAATTTGAAGATCAATGGACACAACACCAACAGGATACAGAGTTAGATATGTGAGCAAGCACAGCAAAAGGTGTTAAACCCACACAAGACAAATCTACACTCACTCACCTTCACAAAGCTCATGCGTATAGTGCACATTTTTGTGAGCTCATAGACTGTTTCGAAACCATGGTTCACAGACTGTGCCAGTAACTGAGCAAATTCTTGGTTGTTAAAAATTTTTAAACTACAGCCACTAGGTATTTTGCAAACAGTAGTGGGATGAAATCCATGGTGGTAGTTGCAGTTCCGACTTTGCACAAAGATGCTGCTGTCACTGAGGCATTCAGCATATACCTCCCCTCCAACATAGTAAAGATGAACTCCTGCAGAAAGACAGAGCAGATTACTGTCTCATAGCTGAGAGGCATCTGTGCAGCTTCAATGTATAAATGCACATTTGTATAGACTCAAACTGTGGCTAGTTAGACATTCCCTAAGTCCTAGGAAATGGATGTCAAAAGTATGGAAATAATAGAGTAAATCTAACATAGAATAAGTCTTTTGAAAATAATGCTGGAGGCTGGGCATGGTGGTGCACACCTGTAATCTCAGCACTTGGGAGGCTGAGGCTGGAGGATAAGTGTAAGTTTGAGACCAGTCTGGGCTTCAAAAGTGAGCTCACGGCCAACCTGAACTGCATAACGAGACCCTGCTTCAAAAAAAGACAAAAAAGAAAAGAAGGAAGGAAGGAAGGAAGGAAGGAAGGAAGGAAGGAAAGAAGGAAGGAAGGAGAAAGAAAAGAAAGAAGGAAGGAAGGAAGGAGAGAGAGAGAGAGCGAGAGAGAAAATAAGGCTGGAATATAACAACAATTTCAGCTGTGTGTGGTAATGCACACCTGTAATCTTAGTACTGTAGGAGGCTGAGAAATAAGGACTGCAAAGTTGAGTCTAGCCTGGACAACTTCACTTAGTGAGATCCTGTCACACACAAAGAAATATAAACTCAAAAATAAACATTTTAAAAGGGTCACACTCAATGTGAAGGACCTGGATTCAATCTCCAATAAGCAAGCAAGCAAGTGAGAAAGAGAGAAATAGCGACAGAGACAGAGACAGAGAGACAGAGAGAGAAAGATCTAAATTACTAAGTATAACAATTTCATTTTGATATTTAATGCCTACATGGTTATGGTGGAAAGTAAATTATCCACTAGGTATATAACTTAGCAGGTCAGCATCCACCTGACAAGTGTGAGACAGTAAGTTTGAATCCTGGTAATCTCTCTCCCCCAGAACAAAGTGTAGTATCACTTTAAAACTACCTGGGGATGCTACAGATATCCATCATGTAAGTCTCTTGCACTTACTGTGAAGCTAAATTGTTTGGGAAAGTTTACAGAGAAGGGAGGACCAAGAAAAGCAGAGAAGGTGCTGGGGAGATAGCTCAGCCTGCCTGACAGGTACAAGGTCTTGAGTTTGATCCCCAGTACCATCACCCACTACAAAAAAAAGTAAAGGGGAATTAGAAAAACTGAGGTGGAAGAAACAAACAAACAAAAAACAAAACAAAGAAAAGAAGAAAGAAAGAAAAAGAAAATCCGAGTTGGGCAAAGTACTTCTGGGAGCTATGAAGATGTAAGGTCTAGTAATAAAAACTCTTAAACAACAGAAAAATGTCTTAGTGTGCAAAGAGCTCACCAAGCTAGTAGCTGCTTCAGACTTCTTGTAAAAGCTGGAATTCCTAAGGGTATAGAACATCCCATCTGATCTATCCTTTATAAGAGGAACAAGGAAAAAACCTTGGGACAAAGCCCTATACCACTTAGGCAGATTCTACAGGCCACCACCCAACACACAGCATCATACCCATGTGGCTTTAAACCATGATTCTATCGGTAACTCGGCCATACCACAGTCAAGACTAAAGAATTATCAACTATGAAATATGTAGTATACGAAGTACACACAAGGATAAGCACTTCTGTAACAATTAAATAGCTGCTAAGGTCAACATTCTTTTTTGTGTGTGTGTGGTACCAGGGATTGAGCTCAGGACTTTGAGCTTGCCAGGCAGGCACTTATTCCACTGAGCTATATCCCTGGTGCTGGTCAACATTCTTTTATTTAGCCTGACATGGGAAAACTGAAATAAAGATTTTTCCCATGATCATAATTTTCATTTTAGAAAATTTAGAAATAAAACTACAAAGAAGCATAAAATAGTATCCTTTTGTTAGTGACACAGAGGTATTAACTATTAATAGCTGGAAATATTGCATTCAGCTTTGGGTATCATCGTATTGTTTTTCAAACACAAACATATGCCTAAATATATGGATGTAACAATTTATCTAACGATTTTCCATTAGCAGACCATTGCACTGGCAATAATTTTCTGTTGTAACAATGACATGATGAATGTCTCTGGACAACTCTTAATAACATCCTTACAACAGATTCCTGGAAGTTAAATCACTGGATCGAAGGTTTCTGACTCAAGCCAAATGACTTTCCAGAATGCATGCATCAACTTACACCCTCACCAGCAGCATCTGAGAGTGTTTCTAAAGGAAAATTGCCCTAATGTATAGCTGAAGAGTAAGGACTGCTTCAATCCACACCAGGCCGGATGTGCTCTCCTAATTTACTAGCCACCTGTGTTTCTCCTAGGAATTCACTGTTTGTGTTCCTTATCTATTTATCCCACTGGGATTTTTTTTTTTTAAATAAACTGTGCATATAGGTAGGATAGAAGTCATTTTTTTCTTATTTCCCTGGTAGTCCTTCATCTTAATTCTGTTCATAATATATATTTTTTAATCTAGAAAAAACTGAAATCCTTTAGTCAAATCTTAGTCTTTGCTACTGTATCTTTAAAACATTTCTACCTCTCTAATCAAATCTGTTTTTTCTACATTTTCATCTTTTTAAAAATAATACATCAGTCTATTTGCATACATACTATATGTGGCCAGAGTTTCCTTCCCAGCCTGCTCAAGAGCTAACTGCTACTACAGGACTATCAGAAGACTCCGGGAGTTTGTTATGGTTCACTGGACATTAGAATTTATACAGTCTCAGTCTAACTTATTCTACTGTTCTGTTAACAGTTTTATTTGTAATTTTTATAATGCTTTATTAACCCCAACATCAGGAACTTTTGCTTTACTCATTTATTAAAATAATAAGCTATTTTCACTTTTTCAGCCAGGTAATATTAACAACGCCTTAATATATCTTAATATATTATCCAGCTTTCAAAATCATGTTATAGTATGTTTTAAACAAAAAATGAAATTAGGGTATCTTTTTTTGGTGTGTGTATTACAAACTGAACTCAGGGCCTTGTGCTTACCAGGACAGGTGCCGCACTGCTGAGCTATTCCTCCACCCTAACATGAATATCTTAAAATGCTTTTGCAAAATTAAGCCTTCCCTTTAAGGAAATCAGACTGCCTATTCTTTTCAAATTTTCTTTTTCTCTCAAAATACTGGATTTCCTTTATATAATTCTCACATATCATAGGTTCAGTTCTTCCCTAGAAACATATGCTTTCTGTTGCTATTAGAAATTAAATTTTCCCCCTCTGTTACATTTTCTGTAAGACTGTTGCTACTGCCTGATGAATGGCAACTGACATAATTTTTTAAAAGACACACTCTTTGCTGGGCCCCATGGTTGCATCCCTGTAAGCCCTGCAATCCGGAGGCTGAGGCAGGAGGATCACTGAGAGTTTGAGACCACCCTGGTCTACACAGTGAGAATTACATAGTGATACCTTGTCTGAAAAACAACAAAATAGATTCTTTAGTGGTCTCCAGATAAACAGTGGTACTGGAATACACAATGCTAGGCTGTAACAGTAGCATGGCTGAAAGGAGAGCCACTTCTATACTTCTGGCAGAAGTGTGAATCATTAGGAGCTTTCTGGAAAGTAATTTGGCAGAATATATCAAAAACCTCTGCTGTACTAATTCATTTCAAGAATTTATCTGAAGAATATTATCAACCAGTCATATCATCTACAAATAAGAATAATCCTGGCTTATTTCCATTATCTCTAACTATATTTCAGTAAATTAGTCAGGGAATCTGGAACAATTTTAAGTTATAGAGAATTTTATAAATTCTCCCAGAATCCTTATTTTTTAATTTTCTAAGAGAAAATTGTACAATGGCTTTTCACCACCATACAGAAATAATTATTCTACATTTCAAAGAAAAGTCTTTCTATCCTAAAAGCCAAATTATGTTTCTGTACAATTTCGGAGTTTTGCAAACCATAGGAAAATATCTGTGAACCAAACTTTTTTAAGGTTTTGTGTGTATGTGTGCAGGGTCTCACTACACAGCTTGGACTCACAGAGTGAACCTCCTAATTTCTGCCTCCCCAGTCCTGGGACTACAAGCATGCAGCACCATGCCCGGACTCCACCACAGGCTCAGTGCATCTTGGGGTGGCACCAGTGCAGCACGTGGTGCCAAGGAGTGAACCTTGGCCCCTGTGCTTGCCTAAGCAAGCACTTAGTCCACTGAGCTATACCACCAGCCCTTATGAACCAAACTTTGAGCTTTTCACCACTAAATGTGTTGTTTAGGTTTTGTTTCCTTTAATCATATGAAGAAAATATCAAAGGCCAGCGAGATAGCTTAATGGACTACACACTTGCTTATGCAAGCAGAGGTGGTTAGGGTTTGATCCCTGGTACCACATGCCATGCAGGTCCTGCCCCGGGAGCAGCCCTGAGCCTGTGATGGCATTCAGGCATGGTGGCACACACCTGTAATCCCAGCACTAGGGAGGCTGAAAATAGGAGGACCACTAGAGTCCAAGCTGCGTAGCGAGACACTGTGCCAAATATATAAACGAAAAATTTAAAATAAAAACAAAACCCAGAACGTTCCTCCTTTGGGTTTTATCTGAAGTTTCCTCTGGACAGGTTGAGATCTGTCTGCACTCTCAACTAGAATTCTACATAGACAGTGCTCCAGGCTTCTCTGGGCATCTAATCTGGAGGTGCATGATCTACGTTTGTCTCTCATTAGCCATGCTGCTTGGTCCCTAGTCAACATAGGAATCAATTATGCATTTACAAAATCAGATTATTTCTCCACTGTGTAATTATAGCTTTTCATTGTCTCTATAACAAGCAATCTGTGCGGAAATACGTAGAACCATTCAAATATCCTGATTTTTATCATTAAGAAAAGTTCATATATATATTTACCTTTTATTGATGATTCTTGTCTGATTCCTTACTGTATTGACTGTAAAATGCAAATTCTCTAACTCTACAGCTCACTTACATTTACCCATTGGTCTTTTCAATCCATGTACTTTATTTATTATTGGCATGAACATCTTCTGAATTAGTATTATTTCAAGCGAATTAAAATTCATTACTTAATTTGCATTATTTTAACTGCACTTAATCACAGCTATTGCGTAGTAACTGGAGATTACGCATCCATAGATCCAATGATTCTCAAGATAAAAATAATTAAATTTGCATCTGTGCTGAACATTTTCTACTTTGTCATGGTTCAAATTGTCACTATAAATTTAACCAGTATATACTTATTTACACAGCATTTACACTATCTTAGGCATAACTAGCCTAGAGAAAATTTAAAACGTATAGGACACACCCATTTATCCAGGACCCTCAACAGATCGCCCGTGGATACCAAAGGTTGCCCATCTTGTACCCAAACTGAGAGCCAGCCATGCAGGAGAAGCGCCTCCTCGCTGGCTCGCTTCGTGCCCCGTCACTTTTGCCAGCATTTCTTTCCTTTCTGCCATTAGATGGTCCAAACTCCTCCTGATGCAGCCTTGGACTAGGCAGGCTTGTCCCTAAGGAGCTGGGTCCCTTTTAGTGGGAAACTGCACTAGAGCTGATGATCTAGGGACAAGACATGCTTGTCACTGTGAAATGTTTGCTTCTTGCTATATTCAGCAGATTAGAAAGTATATGTTTAGATGCATACAGATAGGTTTATATAAGCATAAAATATACACACTATTAAAATTATGATGTCTTCGACAACATTCATTTTTTGCCTTTCTTCATGTACACATGGCCTTTATGCCACAGTGAAAACCAGGCATTCAGCAATAGGCACACATGTAGTCACTTGCTTAATTAAAGAGATGAATGTATGTTTGCAATACATGATAAATATATTCATTACGGGGTATTTAATCTTCCATCTAAAAGACACAGAACTGTTTCACTTATCCATTACTAAATAATTGAATGTACTAAAGAGATTCCTCCTTAGCAAAGCATAAGATAGAACAGTGTCCATAAAACAGCAAATCACAATTTCGGCTAATTCAATATTTGAAGAGTGGAGGTACCAGAAAGATCATTGATCGGAAAAATTTCTAAACAATACAAATTTGAAAATATTTTCAAACAGCAGCTACGGAGCATTACCTGCAGTCTGCAACATGCGTTCACCACGGAAATGATCTCTGGGGGAAGAAGGGCACCGCCACTGGGCAACAGGACAGAGTGCAGACTCACCTTTTCCAATATGCCGCCTGGTGTTTTCAATAGTGGAATTCCGGTTAACGTTGGAGAGCAGCCCAAGGCAGAAGCGGTTCTTATTGTTGGAAGGATCAGTGAAGCCATCCACCAACACGCTTGTGGAGGAGGCATGGAACGCTTCACCCACACGGTTATTGAGCTCATAGTAGACAATGGAGCACCAGTGTTTTGGTTCCTCATAAGCAACTGCCTGGACATCTGGAAAAAAGAAAAGGTTCTATCAACCACGGTTTGTGCCTCAGGCTCTTAAAAACTACAGTGACATAAAGCTGGCTCAGGATCCTGAATGAAAATGTGGAAGGGCAACTGAGATTATAACGTCTACAGCTTTTCTATAATATCATAGGCAGACATTTTTTATTAAGTGTGACATTCCCCTTTAATTGGAAAACAATTTTCTGCAATTACCATCAGAAAAGCAAAGCACCAGCCAGGCAGGCCTAGCAGCAGCGCTTGCTGAATGCTAACCACACGCTATTTGTTCCTTAGTATGCAGAGGTAGAGATCACCCCTACCACAGACTGCCTCGCTGTGCAAAGAAATGCAGCAAGTGACAAGGAAAAACAAGAGCGCTGCGAGCAAGAGGGGCCCGGAGATCTGCCACAGGTGCTGGCACCGGGAAGACTTACTTTTGGCAAAGCCTGGGTACGCCTCTGCTTTTATAAAGCAAAAAAAAAAGCATTTTTAATTATTGATAAGAAGCTGCTTTAACTTGATGTCAAGTTGCCAATAATGATCCCAGCTCCAGTTGTGCTCCAGTTTTCCAACTCAGGAAGAAACCTTGCCAGCTGGCCATTCTTGCAGAATGAATCATACCACTCTCATCCAGATTTCACGCTAACTTCCTCACATTTGCTTTAAGTCATGCAGAGCAGGTGTGTTTTGTCTCTCCATTCCCAGAATGGGCCAACAATGGAAATTACCCAACTTTACTGACAGGATGCAGCTTGTTAAGTCAAATCTCTTAAGACTAACAAATCTCCAAACAGAACATGCTTCTAAACACTTGCAACTAAAAGGTTTTAAAGATAAGTTCCTTCTGTAGTAAAACCTCTTGTACTGCTGCTTTAGAGATCCCAGGAATACAAACTGTAGGATTTGCAGTGCACCAATACAGCACGATCTGAGGTTTATGAAGCCTGGGGAGCAAGATCATAAAATATTGAAAGAAAACCCGCCTCAAAGGTGCTGTTAAGGGAGAAGTGCCTCTGTGTTCTTAATATCAATCTCCACAAATAATAAAATGCACTTTAGAATTTGGTACAGAAAAGGAAAATGACAATTTAAAAACTCATACCACTGCTACTTTATATACTTCAGTAAGTCATCTTAAAACATACACTGTTTTCTACTTGACAAGCAACTTTCCTGCCAATCTGGGGTACTTCAAAGAGCAAAATATTAGTGATTTGTAAGTGGTGTTAAAGAAGGCTATCAAATCAGTAACAGAAGGCTTTTTATCAGTTACGCATCCAGATTACTCAGAATATACTCATCTAAGTCAGAGGCTTACAATTTTTTTTTTTTTTTTTTGGAAGAGGAAAGAAACATTTTGTGGGATATATGGTCTTTATCAAAACTTCCTTTGTGCTGCAAAAGCAACCATAGATAACATGTGATGAATGAACACAGCTGTGTTCCAATAAAGCTTTATTTACAAACAGGCAGCAGGCTAAATAGCTCTAAGAAAACCATTAACTACAACAAGAAAAAGGTCGATGTTTTCTTCCTTATGAAAATACTAGTAAACTAGTAAAATTTCCCAAGCAAGGAAATTTTTAAAGATGATTTAAAAGCAAGAAATCTTAGAGCTATGTCCACTTCCTGATATCAGCCTCTTAACCTGAATGACAATGGATCCAGGGTCCCTGTGCTTATAACAGCGCACAGCACTGTGCCTGTTTTTTCCTGCCATCCTGTTCCCCAGACACAAATCTCAAGAGTGTGAGCTGTGAAGAGTCTGTGACCCCATCACCAGTTTTTAAAAATTAACTTTTAAAGAGCAAGGTTAGGTTCACATCAAAATTGAGGATGAAGTAAATACTTTCCTCCCATATGTGTCCTGCCCCTGCAAATGCGCAGCCTCCTCTGTTATCAACACCTCCCACTAGTGTGGTACACTTCCCACAACCAGCGAGTCTACAGTGATACGTAATTATCACCCAAATCTGCACTTTAGGTTAAGATTCGTTCTTGATGTGGTAAAGTCCATGGATTTGGACAAATGTATACAACGATGTGCAACTCGTACTACTGTATGGTACAAATATCATCAAAATTTCAGTGCTCATCAAGCCAGATGTGACAGTCCACTCCCATAATTCTAGCATTCTAGGAGGCAGAGGCAGGAGGATCCCAAGGTTTATCCTAGCCTGAGCAATTTAGCAGTATCCTGTCTCAAAAAATAAAAATAAAAATAAAAATAAAAATAAAAATAAAAATGGGTTGAAATGCAGCTCAGTGCAAAGGCCTTGGGTTCAATCCCCTATTTCTTGCTGTGCTTTTATTTTATACACTAAGAAATAAATGCCAGTAGGTAGTTGCAGGCATATGTAAGTGCAGGGCCAGAAAACAGGACTTCTGGATATCTTTTCTAACCACAAAGCATGGAAACTCTACTCATATGATCTTCCAAAGCTGAAAGCCAGAGGTGAAGCTTCACTGTGGTGTTACGCTCACTGTTGCCCCAGCACCCCATCCACTTAACAACACCTTCACGTCACCAACTGTAGATCCACACAGGTTGACTGCATGATTACACCTGGGCTTCTGATACTAAGACGGTGTGTCCGCTTAAAAGACACATTCATTATCCAAAGACTGTTGCCCATGCAGCTTCTCCACCTATCTCCAACAGCCATCCTTTGTGAGAGAAACTAACAGGTGGGTGAGCAGGCTTTGGTGCAAGGGCCCCAGCCCTGGGCCTCTGGCATAGGTCTGCAGTTGCTGGAGGCAGGAGGTGGGTGGCACTTCCTGGCCACTGAGAGCTCTGCATCCCCACCTGAGTTCTGCCTCCTGTGGGATCAGCAGCAGCCCAGAATCTCGCGAGAGCAAGCCCCTCTGTGAACTACACATGCGAACGTCCAGGCTGCGCTGCTTCTTACGTGCATCTAACTGTAATACTAGCAGACAAAAAGTGCAGAATAAGTGCAGTGCACTTGAACTGTCCCAGAACCATTCCCTGCCCTCCTCTTTGTGGAAAAAGAAACCTTCCATGAAATCACTCCCTGGTACCAAAGAGGTGGGGTCTGCTGCTTTAGACTCTAAAAAGAAAAAAAGAAACAAGTAGCAACTCATCTTACCTCCTCTATTGATTTCGGAGGCCAGTGAGGGCGCCATCATATTTGTGTCCATCGGCTGAGAGCCATCCTGGGTCATGGGGTCTTCAGGAGGCAGGTAGGCAGGTGGAGGAGTATCAGCTACAGAGGTTGAAAAAGTATGCTTGAAACATATTCTCTTGTGAAGTAAAGTTCCCGCATTGACAGGCTGACTTCATCAAAGCCCTGGCCGCTACAGTCACTGGGTTTGGGATGCACCTTCTGAGAATGATACCATCCCTGAGTCGTTGTCTATCTAGGATCATGCCATTCTAAAAACAACTACACATGCTCTCCTGCAGTCCACTCTGAGAGGGCAACTGAGACTGGACATAGTGGCCAGTACCTGTAATCCCAGCATTTGGGAGGCTGGAAAACAGGAGATCACTACGAGTCTGATCTGTGTAGCGAGACCCTGGACTAAATACATTTTAAAAAAAGGAAAGAAAACATGTGAAAGCGACCACACATGGCACTTATTGAGAAAAGGAGTCCTCAGGAGTCCATACACAATACCTCCAGGCTTTCAGGAATTGGCCTTCCGGGTTTCATTATTGCCTACTGATTTAGACTGTTAATTTTTCAAGAACCTAAGCAATCTGTTAGAACTATCATCTCTCTACCCACTTAAATAACCACTAGCTTTAAAATGCATAAAGTGAACAAAATAACAGAAGACAAATCAGTTTATCTCCACTGTCTTATGTCTCAGAGAAGAGCACAGCACCAGCTGACAACAAAATGACTTCTGAAACAACAAACACTAACACAAGTCTACTGTTTTCTTATAAACGATCTGCAGTTCTTGCTTCTGTTTCTAACCAGCTCTTTTCAGCCCATCTGGCACAAGTGACAGAACCCTGGGAACCAAATTTACCTTTGGGGCTCAGGAATGCTTGGATAGTGTCCAAGGCAATTGTGGGACAGCCAGTAACACTGCTCCTTGGGGGTCCTCTGATTTCCCACCATCCAACTCCTCACAAGCAGGCACTCGGCAGAGATGGGACTATAGATCTCACGGGGACGCTTCCTGTGCTCCTTCTCCTGCGCTTCCATATTCAGCTTCTCCCCTGTGCTGCAAGCCTGACTCCCCTTCAGTGAAAGCAGCCTCCTCTGCCCCAAATCCAGTGAATTTCTGCCACGGAGCTGGTGAAAATCTCAGGGGCAATCTGTGGCGTCAGTGATGCTCAGTAGGACCAGCTAATTATTGGTGCTGCCCTACCACCCTACAGGTGCTTCCTCCTCGCCCTTGTCTGTGTTTCTTCTACTTGGCCTGCCTTTAATCCCTGACAGCCCAGGACAAAGTGGGAGTTCAAGCAGCGATCTCCAAGCTCTTCACTGGGGTTCACCCGGTGTTGCCACCACTCAAAACTCCTCTGAAAATGATCTTCTTACCACTAACCTGTCCATCAATGTACAGGGTTTAATGGGACTGGGGTGGACTGGAAGTCACCAAACACTACCAGTGTGATTTTTTCAACTACTCTATCTTCCACATCCATCCGTTTTGCATTGAAAAATCAAACAACGTCATGCAAAATAAAGTCCCTTAAAAGGGAGTAATAAAAGCATTAGAAATATATAAAATATGACCTACTTTTCAATTTCTAAAACAGCAATGCTCATAATTTCACATTTACTTAAAAACATTTTAAGGAGCCCAAAAAACATGTTTTCCCACCCCAAAATGTTGAAATAGTTCAAGAGCATCCTTGGGGTCAACTGCCAAGAAATTTAATGCCACTTTTTCTGAGATGCTTATTAACCTTTAATTTAAATGTAATGTTCTAATTAATCATTTATCTTGATAGCTATTACATCATCAGTTATGTCTAAAAAAAGAAAGTACTTGTTCCTTTGTCTTTGCTAAGTTAAACAAGCAGATGGTCTCCAATACTTCACTACAATTCCTTTGTTGTTGAACTATATTTCTTGCGATGACATCACATTTAAATAAATTTAATTAAACAGGAGTGTGGCTCCTACAGGCTCTATCTTCTCTGAGGCTGCACTGATAGCGGGGTTTCTTCCAAGCCTGAAAGGAGGCTAACAGGGGCTTCTTCTTATAGAAGCATTCTGTTGAACAGACTACTTTTCTCTTTCTTTTATTAAGAGAAAGACTGTGACAATTAGGCCACACCCAAAGGATGCGACAGTTTCAAAACTTAAAAACAGGGGCAAAATATAGCTAATTTAAGCTTCTGTGCCTGAGAAATGAAGCAAGATCTTTGCTTCCTAGGCTGCGAATCTCCTTCCCCAAATGCTAGCCCCAAGCACCAGAGCGCAGCACATATTCCAGAGCTCAGAGGCTCCGGCCACGCTGGGTGGACCCCAGCCCTCTGCCAGTGCTAGGTGGCACCATCTGATCTGCCCACACATGGCACACCTGCAACACTGCCTCCTACCTGGCATCTGGAAAGGGCTGCCTGGGTCTGAGCTGGTAGGAGAGTGAGGGTAGGTGCTGCTGCTGCTTCCAGGAGAGTTTGGGTAACTGCTGTTAGGAGAATGAGGAAATGGGTGGCTGTTGGGTTGCTGGAAAGAATCCGGGAAGGTGGCGTTGAGCGGCATGTGAGGCTCATTCTGTCCCGAGGTACGGAACTGAGCTAGGAGGCTGTGCTGAGGGTTGTATTCGCTGTGTCTTGGAACCAGCACTGGAGGAAGAACTGGAAATGGGGAAAGGAAAAAAAAAACAAAGACAAAAGTTTACATGATGAAAACTGAAAACTATCTCCAATAAAGATAAAACAGAATCTATGACAATGAATTATTGGGGTCCTGCCCTGGTGCGACTCCAGCCCAGCCCACACGAAAAGCCGTCGTGTGCTCAGCAGCAGGCACGGTCTCTCTGGAACCATGGAGGGCCTCTGTCTGAGATCAGTAGCAAGGACAAACTGTCTGAGGAAAGTCTGCAAAGTATGCTCATTTAGGTTAAAAACGTCGAATTCTCTCACTTCCATTTTTTCCATTCACTAAAAACCAAAGTACAGTTAATGTATCACCATTGACATTTCCACTTCATAGTCCTGGTGATAAAAATTTGAAGTTAATAGTTACTGACTGATACTGTCTTAAACTGACATGCCAACCCTCTTTAAAATATGAGCAGTAAATAAATCTGAGATAAATACTAAAGAGAGTTAATTACACCAGAAAAGATGGTTAATTACAAAAAGCACGATCCTCTGTGAGAAACTAACGCTGTGCCAGTCCTGGCAGCCAACTTTACCAACACCTCTTCTCTAAGTGTCGGAGTTTACCCACTTCTCACCAACCCTTAACACCACTGACAGGCCAAGGAGGATGGAAGCGATACGATCCAGTGTATTAACTGAAAATACAAGCTACGCAGGCCCCAAAGGCAAACAACTGTGGAAGCAAATCCCACTCCCATCACTATGTTAAAAAGCTCTGTATGTTAGGAGCCCAAGGAGCTGATGATCAGCACAGCCACCGACCTCCAGAAGCCCCTGGCAAAGCCACCAGGACATGCTAGCCAGTGGCCAGTTCCAGAGCCCAAGCCAAGGTGAGCCATGAAGCTGGCTGTCAGCTGACCAGATGGCTCCTCCTAACTACAAAGGCCTTGGAAGCCCTCCTGCCACGGCCTCAGTGGAGAGAAGAAAAACACATTTCTAAACTTCGTGGGAGAAGAGAAATAAAACCTGATTTTATTTTCTCACGGTTCTGGGCACTGTACTGAAGGCTTTGGGCATGCTAAGCACACACATCACCACCGGGCACACACAGTCCTTAATCCTCTGCTTACTAAGATGGTTTCTGCTACTGCTGACATTTGTAAGATACCTTTAAATAAACCCTGAAAATGTCCTGAGGAACTATACATCTCTAACAGGAGGTACATATCTTCATATAGTGGGAGCTGGGGAGACAGCTCCGAGGCACAAGTGCCTGCTGGGCAAGTGCAAGGTCGTGAGTTTGAACCCCGGTCCCACACAAAAAAAAGTGTGGTTATCTTCATATAGTAACTCTTACATACTCATCTTCCCTCTGGATTCTTTGGCATAATCTATGAACGTAACACCCACTGTTGTGTGTTTGCTACCTTATTATGAGCACACACTGCAGTTTGTCATGATGTCATTATTATTATTATTAATGTATTTGGTACTGGGTCTCATTATGCACCTCAGACTCATAATGATCTTCCTGTTTTCTGCTTTGCCAGTGCTGGGATAACAGGTATGCCCCACCATGCCCAGTCTTGGTGGCTGGTTCTGCTGGGCATGCCTGGGGATGGCGCCAGCACAGCATGAGGTGCTGGGGATCGAACCTGAGTCCTTGCACTTGCTTACGTAGGTGCTTAAACCACTGAGCTATCTCTAAGGCCTGTTAATTATTTAATTTTGTCTTCTGCTGATGAATTGAGTTGTTTCAGGTTGTAAGTAATTCAATAAAGCTTCTAGGACTGTTCTTTCTTTAGAAAACAATTTCAAATTTGCAGAAGGATAGCAAGAATAACACAAAGAAGTCCTGTGTGCTTCTTACCCAGATACACCAACTTTTAGCGCTTGGCCACATTTTCCTAAATCACCACCTTCCCCTCCCTTCTCCTGTAGTAAATACACACGTATTCTTTCTGAGGCACCTAAGAGTAAGTAATGTATACTATACATCACCCTGTCACGTTTCAGAGCAACCCTAAAAGGAACATTAACTTTCACATATACATTACCTGTTACAGTACCTGTTTTCAGTCTCATGCTACTGATATTTTTAAATACAAGAGTTATTTTATAGTCTACGTCTCCACTGAAGTTTCTCCACTATTTCCGCACACTTAAACTCGGATTTCTGTCTGGCCAGAAGCCTACAGTGTCTCCTGATGCTGCTGTTAATCTCAATTAATTGGCTAAGGTGCTGTCCAAGTCATCTACTTTGGTAACTAGTGGGGACAGATACCTTGAGACTATGTACCCAGCCTATTTTTCACCAAATTTTACCCCTGAATGTACTATTGGCTCTTCAGTGAAGTTCTGCTAGTGGTTGCAAAATGGAGATTTTTCCTTCATTCCATGATCGTGTCATGAATCAGAATTTTCATACGACACAGAATTCTTCTCACCAACTTATCTGCCCATATGCTGTTACAAACAATGTACACTCTACTGTTACCAATCATTAGTATAGATCCATACCTAATGGATTGTATTTCTATCTTCATATGCATGGTGTCTTAATATTGGCCACTGGGAGCCCATTCAAACTAGCTCCTAAGCCTTTTAAACATGGTATCATTTTCTGATCACTTCTGCAACAAAAATCTCCCAGGCTTATGTTTTTCCTTTCTCCTTGCCAGTGCTGGGGCTCCTAGTTCACTTTGGTGAAGAATGGTGTTTAGAAACTAAATGTGAACTCTGAGCATGTCCCCTAAGTTTGCTGTAGTCATATTGATTCTAGGGAGTAGACGTTAGAAATCCTGAACTTGTACTGCTACCTCCAAGTCCAATTTAATGCCGTAGTGTTTGTATTTGCCTTCTTCCACTAACACTAATTTGTCTGTTAATTTCTTTTATCCTAAAATAAACACAAAATGTCAAAGGCAAATTTGAGGTTTTCTTTAAACTTCAAAGGGGGTGGCGGTGCTGGGGAAACAGCTTGGCACTAACAGTCTTAGTGCCTGCCTGGCAAGTACAAGGACCTGGGGTTCAATCCCTGGTGCTGCATACCACTCCAGCACTGGAAGCCATGCTGGCTACTGGAACCAGGCTTGAGGGCACTTGCCCGTAATCCTAGCACTGGAGAGGCTGAGACAGGAAGATCCCTTTGAATACAGCTGCATAGAAAGACCTGTATGAGATAAGTAATAAAGATTTTCTTAAAAACAAAAAAATACGTACTTGGATTCACTCTCATTCATCCAAAATTTACTGTGCTCCTTTCCTCTTCAGTGTAATTTTATTAATTCAAAATTTTATTCCCTGTGTCACTTTCCAGTTTACTGGATGCATGTATCAGCTGCTGACATACTGAGCTCCCCAATTCTTGTCGACTTTTCAATGTGGGCAACGGCCGCACGGTCCTGAAAGCCACACGTCCTTCCCCGCCCCGCGTACTCAGCATAGCACCCTCCAACCAACCTCCTCGCAGTTTAGCAAGTTTCATGTTTTGTTAATCCTGCGTTTCTTGAGGAAGAAAAGTGTACTTTCTTATTTTACAAAAAAAAAAAAAGCCTACTCTATTCTTAAGCACTTTGTTTTGATAACAGTTTATCAGTCTCCCACACTGAAGCATTTAGGTAGATTACAGTACTTCACCATTGTCCCTTCCGAGTTGCACCCCTCCATACTGTCAGCAGTAATGTACGCGTGCCTCTCCCCCAGCCTTTCCAAGCAGTTTTTGTCAGACTTGATTTTTTTTGTATTTTAACTAAATGGCAGATGGGAAGTGGTTTTTTTTTTTTTTTTTTGGCTGGCTCAGCCTGCCTGAAGGGTGGGTGTGGGGATCAAACCACTGTCCCCTGTGCCTGACTGGGACTGCCTGCACAGGTGCTTAAGCCACTGAGGTAGGCCCCCCTAATGGTAGATGGGAAATCATACTTTGGTGCAATTGTAATTCACATTGCTCTTATAGTGAAAGTCAGTCATATATTTCAGCGGGTGTTTTTCTCTTTTATAAATTGTCTGTTTGTGCCCTTTTATCTCTTCATGTTACTAGCCTCTAATGTGTTTGACAGAGTATTTTACTATAACCTGCGATTTGACTTCGTTTACAGGGCAAAGTTTTTCTTTGGTGGTAGTCATATGCCTCAGTATTTTATTGTACATAGACTTTTGTTTTCCTTTATGTATTTGGTACAGGGTCTCGCTATGCAGCTTGGACTGGTAACGATGCTCCTGTTCTCACCCTCCTCAGTGCTGGGATTACAGGCATGTGCCACCACAGCTGGATGTTTACAGGCTCAGGGCACCCTGGGGGTGGAGCCAGCATGGCATGTACAACTGGGGATCAAACTCTGGTCCCTGCATTTGCCAAAGCAGGTGCTTAGTCTGATGAGCTATCTTGCCAGCCATGTGTATGGACTTTGAATCACATGGATAATTTCATGTTACCCATGTAGTCTTCTGGCATATAAACAAATTTTACTACTTAGATTTATGAACCATTGTGCCTTGATTTATTTTAACCAGTGACCCCAACAACATTTTCTAGAAAGCTCATCTTTGTCCCAGAGACTACAGCTACCTTTTTCTTTTCTTCATGTATTTGGTACAAGGCCTCCCTACGCAGCGTAGACTCCTAGTGATCCTCCTGTTTTCAGCCTCCCCAGCGCTGGGACGCAAGTGCACACATCCAGCCTTGGTAGGCAGCTCAGCGCACCTAGGGGTGGGGGCAGGGCCAGTGTGGCATGTGGTGCCCAGCTTGCCTAGGCAGGCACTTAATCTGCTGAGCTATGTCGTCAGATGTTCTACGTATGTTCAGGTCCATTTTTATTTGAGTTTTATTTTGTTTTTGAGACAGGGTCTTGCTTAGTAGTTCAGGCTGGCCTTGAGCTAATGGCAATGCTCTCCTTTTGACTTCCTAAGTGCTGGGATTATAGATTCAAGCCACCACACCTGGTAGGGTCCACCATTTTTAGACATTTTTTTTCTTACTTTGCTCTGTGCTCAGTAACACTGTTTTAATTATACAGGTAGTAACATCTGACAGGGCCAGCCCACCTCAGCTCTTTTTGGTGTCTTATTTGCATGCTACTTTTCCATATGATTTGTGTGTGTGTGTGTGTGTGTGTGTGTGTGTGTGTGTGTGTGTCTTTTTGAGACAGGGTCTCACTGTGCAGCTCAGGGTGGCTTTGAGCTCAGTTTTGTAGCCCAGGCTGCTCTCGAACTCGCAGCGATCCTCCTGCCTCAGCCTCTGAAGTGCTGGGATTTACAGGCGTGAGCCACCGTGCCCAGCTCCATATGATTTTAATGATTACCTTCTCTATCTTTAAAAAAGATCCTTTTACTGTCACAAGTTAACAGCAAGCATCTTGAGACTCAAATGTCCTATTCCATAATTAAGAAGGTCTGTTCCAACCATACTGGTTGCCCTATTGTGGGAAGAGTACTTGCAAGAGTGAACCCATGCCCCTGTACATGCCAGGCAAGTGCTCTACTGCTAAATATCCCTACCCACTTGTAAATTTTGCTATGAGACAAGGTCTTGCTATATAATCTAAGCTGCCTTAGAACTGTGGCCAACCCACCCCAGCTTCCCAAGTAGCTGGAATTACAGGTCTGTGACTCAGGTTGACTTACCGATGTGACTGGTTCTTTAGGTGCTGCGTTAGTGTGCTAAGCCTGCCACAGCAAATGAGTGTACCGTGGTGCTGTAAACCATAGAAATTCATTTTACCACTGTTCTGAACACTCAAGATGAAGGTGTTCATCTCAAACTTCTCAGCTTGCTGACGGCCCTTTTCCTGATATCTCTGTGTTCTAACTCCTTCTCAGACAGCAGAAAGACTGTACTAAGATTATCCCTTACCCTCACTTTAACTCAATTTCCCCCTTACAGGCCTTGTTTCCAAAACGCACTCTGTGTTACTTGGGGTTAGGGCTTCAACATGAATTTTGTGGGGGAAGTGGGGTCCACAGGTAAGCCTACACCACCACCTGTACGACATATACCCCTCTCCCCATCTCCTACCTATTCTCCTGCTTGCAGAGGTAGGGCTTTTAGAAGGTGACTGGGTCCCAAAGGCTCTAATTTCACCAGTGGATTAATCCACAGATAGTATGTTAATTTGATGGAATTGTTGGGAGGTTTCAGAAAAAGGCGAGGCCTAGTTAACAACAGTGGATCACACGGTAGGACTTAGGGGACTTGATCTGTCTCTGGCCTCTTCTTCTTGGATATTCTCATCCTCTGCTCTCTGGCTGCTACAAGGTAAGACCCTTTTATGATGTTTCTGTCTCGGAGTTGGCCAATCATGGACTGAAACCTCTGAAGCTGAGCCAAGAAAATCTTTTTAATTTGCTATTCTCAGTTCTTTTATCAGCAACAGAAAGCTAACAAACTTGCTAAACGGCTTAAGAATTATCTATTTTCCTTTTCCCTTTGGGCTGGGAAGTGGATGTAGGACTTTGTGCTTGCCAGGCAGGCACTGTACCACTGAGCTACATCCACAGCTGGAAGCATTATCTATTTTCTATATTCTTCTAAAAGGAAATTCTCTTCCAGTATATCTTCAAGTGGTAATTGTATAAGCAAAGTTTCTGCTATGTTCATTCTTATTTTTGTAGTCTGCCTGAATTACCTTGTATGATCACTGTTTATAGGGTCTCTAGGTAGCAGATCATGTCATTGACAGATTCATTTTTTCCTTTCCATTGTTTCCCTTGTCTAACACTTCACTGGCTCACTGCACCAAAACAGGGGTGAGCAGCGGAGAGAGCCAACTTCCCTGACTTATTCTTGACCTTGGTAGGGATATCACAGTGTTTCCTCATTAAGATGCTGGCTTTACTATGAAAAGTGTTTATACACTATGCTAGGGAAGTCTACTCCAGTGTTTCAATTAGAAATGAGAGTTAAAAGTTTTTCAGAGTTTTTTAGAACTGTTAGGGTTTGTAATCTCAGCGCTTGGGAGGCTGAAGACAGGAGGATCACTATGAGTATGATCTGTGTAGACAGACCCTGTAGTCCTTCTACTAAACTATGAGAGAGCGAGAGTGAGAGTGAGAGCGGGAGCCGGAGAGGGCGAGGGAGAGGGAGAACTGTCAGGGTTTTCTTTTTAAAGCTATTAATATGATAAATTATCTTTATACTTTCAACACTAAATCTGCTTGTCACAATGCTCTTTATTTTCTTAGCATCTTATGACTAATATTTTTAAAGATTTTTATATCTACATACCTTCTCTTAACTCACTGAAAATTGTTTTGTGCTATTATTTATTTCTTCTTTGTAAGAAACTTTTGGTGCCTGAGTACTTTGAAGATAATGACACAGAGTATTATCTATTGTTTTCCTCTTGTTATGAAGTTTTAAGATTTTTACATCAATATTTAAGTGACACTGGGTTTGTATGTTCTTTTTTAAGTCTCATTTTGGTATCAATGTTATACTTGCTTCATAAATGTTTTGTATGCCTGAAGCAGTTTTATGTTTCTAAACAATACTGTCATTTCTGGTTCAGTCCCTTGGGGGTCTGGGTGATTCCCTGTGGTGCTTTCCTGGGGGCCAGTTTGTGGATGTTTCTCTAGTGCTTCTATGGACTTAAATTTAATTCCAATAAATTTTTTTTAAAGGAAAACTGTCCTTTTCATCTTGGCCTTCAAACTTATCTGCATATATATATATATATATATATATATATATATATATACATATATATATATTAAGCATGCAAATTAATCTTATAAAGTTAATCTTAATATCTGTATCAATAGCTATTTCCTCTTGTTTTTTATTTGTGTGTTCCCTTTATGCCCCTTTGTTCTTAGCTACATTACCTCGTCCCTGGTCTCCCCTATTCCCCTTCTTCAAACCAGGATTTAGATTTGTTGAGTTGATCTATTTTTTGAATTCTTATTATTTTACTTTATTTTTTTGCCTTTTACTATCTTGCTCCTTGTACTTACTTTGGTTTTCTTTGATGTTCCTTTCCTGGATTTCTAATTGTGAATACAAAATACATTTATTTTTATTCTTTTGTTATTATTGGCAGTTATGTTCAAGGCTATAAATTTTCTTCTGTTCACTGGTTTAAACATACCTGATAAACTCAGATTTCAAGGCTTTTTAATATTATTTCCCAGAAATGATTTAATTTTTATTGTATTTTCTCATTCACTTATGAAACATTTAATCAAAAAGTTTTAGAAGTCCCAAGAAGGAGCTAAAGATGTAACTCAGCTGTTGAATACTTGCTTATCTTGAACCACTGGCACAAAAATAAAAAAAACAAAAATGCCCAGAAGAAACAAACCACAAACAATTCCAGGTAGAGAAGCTTATGGGTTTAATAAATTTTGGAGTATATGGCATGGTGAGGCAATACTGGCTGCGTGTTTCTACTTTATGGAACTCAGTATTCACCACCTACAATGAGACATCTTTGTGAGCATTTCTGTACACTTGAAGAGAAGGCACATTTCCTATTACCAGGGCGCAATGTCCACAGAGCAACCTTATCAATGCTGCTGTTTAGACTTCCTATGTAGATGTTTGCTAAGTTGTTTCTGAAAAGGAACAGTGGATAAATATTTCAAGTTTTGTGGGTATGTGGTCTCTGTCACAATTATTCAACTGTTCTTGTACTACTACAAGACAGCCAGGCCTCTTACAACAATAAGAAAGCCACGATCAGTGTGGCTGTGTTCAGCAAGGTTTACAAAAACAAGGTGAATACACTGGCCCACTGAGTGCATCAAACTTCGATAACCATTCCTTATGGTTTTTTTCTTTTTTTAAACATGGACTTATCTTACATTAATCCTGTTGTGCTCAAATTGCTATGATTTTTATTTTATTTTTCTCCTATAGTTCGGTTTTCTACTTTACTCAGATTTCCATCTTATCTGGTTGACTGTAAAGTGTCTCTTAGTGCATTTGGTCTTGAATCCTACTCTGCCTTACTAAACACAAACCAGTAACCACCACCAAGCGAAATAAGCCTGAGAGACCCTTCTCTCTGCTCCACACTCAGCAGCCGTACCTCACGGCTGCCTGCACTTGCAAGCTGCCCTCCACTTCTCCAGGCTGCCTGCAGAGTCCTGACAGGCATGCGCCAGCACTCCTGGCTTCAGTGGGGCCATTCTGCAATCATGTTTTTGTGACTAATAAAGAGTTCTGCCTTACAAGTAATTTGAGAAGTCTTTCAAATACAAGTTAAACTCATTTTACTTAATAATATGGATGATTCATTTGGCTTTCACCCTTACTATATATTTATAGCATTTTATATCATATTTCTTTTGGGATATAACTGTATTTTATACATTTTTAAAGAAAATTCTAAAGATAGTTTTATATTTGGTGTGTGTGTGTGTGTGTGTGTGTGTGTGTGTGTGTGTATGTATGTGTGTATGTGTGTGTGTTTTCCAGTTCGTGGAGACTAAACTCCCTCTCCCCGGACCCTTCTATTATTTTTGTATCTCTATTTAGTGTCCTCAATACACATTTTTTAGTCTTGTGTGGTACCCTTTGGCTTTCACCCATGACCTATGTAATCATCCATCACCTTATTCTACCTTGCCCTATTTCTTAGTTCTTCCACTACATTTCTAAAATTATGCTGTTTCTATTTTGTAAGACTACCTAAATTCGGGCACATTATTCTTTCACCCATGTTACCCATGTTACCACTTGTATCTCTCCAATTAATACACAGTGCTTCTGCCACAGTTTCGCCAGTCGTCTTGCTCAGTGCAGTTCCTCCCGCAGCAGAGCTCACTGTAACGGCATTCCCTTTTCACATTTAGCACTTTTCCTATGGCTCGGTACTTAAGGGACACCTTTTGCACCATCATCTGTTTCTGTTAGCTTTTTCAGAAGCCTGTCTAGACTTGCTTAATTTTATGTTCTTTTTTTCAGTGGAGGTCCTGAGGCTTGTCTTTAACCTTGGTCTGAAAGGTAATCATTCTAGGTGAATTTCCCCAAGTATGAGATATGCAGATTGAGATTTTTTTAATACGCAGATTGAAATTTTTGTTTTCTTCCAGGAAGTTTTCTGCCACTGCACTTTTTTTTTTTTTTTTCTTAATTTCTATTTTTGGTACAGGGTCTCACTATGCAGATCAGACTCACAGTGATCCTCCTGTTTTCAGCCTCCTCAGCCGGGATCGCAGGTATGCATCACCACGCCTCCTCTTGGTGGCGGTTCAGCATGGCCAGGGGCGGGGCCAGCACTTCCACTGCACTTTCAGTCATTTGCCCTGTTCTTTGTCTCCAGGAACTTGGGACTTCAATTATGTGTATTTTGGAATTTTTTTTCTCCTGTTGTCCTTTTCAACTATTTTTTTACACCCTTTAAACTTCTATTTAAATCTCCTTTCTCCCATTTAACTGTTTTCCTTCCTTATTCAATGAGCTTAATTATTTTAATACATAATCTCCTTTTGGCACACCATATTTTATCTCTTTGTTGCATAACATTTTGTCTTTTTAAATTTATTATTGAGTTCCAGCAGTTCTCTTCAATTTTCTTCCAATCTATGACCATTTCCATATTTTCTTTCTGAATTTGATTTCTGCCCCCACCTCCCCACCACTAAACACTCAAGGATATTTAGAAGTCTTATCTTTCATTTAACAAATTCAAGCTACACACCAGAGGGAAGTTAGGTAGATGACAATGTATTTGAAACTATAAAAACTCTTGAAACTCATTCATTTAAAAAAAAAACAAATCAAGTGAAAAATTAAACAACAGATTTGAACAGAGTCATCAGAGAAGACAAAGCTTAGAAATAGTTTTCTTAGTGATATAAGTCAGATACAGAGGAAGTATTTCATGACTCCATTTATATAAAGTAATTAGAACAGGAAAATTCACAGAGAAAAAGTAGAATTAAGGTTATCAAGGGATCAAAGAGAAGGGGAAGGAAAAGGCACTGCTTTATGGGGAAAGTTTTTGTTGCAGAGAAAAAAAGGTTACCTTTATGGATAGCAGGTGGGGGGCTCTGGGTGGTGACTGCAGCATGAGTGACACTCTTCACTTGGTAGCTGGGGGTGACACTGGGAGGTGACAGTGGATGAATCTCAAACTAATTATTTGAAGGAAGGCAAAGAGAAAAGGGATACATGCCCTACACATTCCATGCATATATACAATCTGGAATAAGTGTGTCTGTATAATGACAGAAAACAAACCACTAACTACTTAGGTGTAGCAGTAAGGACTGGAGGGAGAGATTACAAAGTCACAGGTGTAAGCAGGCACAAGTACATTCAATGTTTAGGGATGAAGTCTTCATAATTACTTACACCAAAACTAGGGAAAGTATGCATTTCACCATGTGCAGTTTATTCTATCCCCATTATTCTTCCAAAAAGCTATTAAAAAACAAAGGAAGAAGCAATGTTATATTGTGCTTTTCCAGGTCTTTTCAAAGGTTAAAGTTTGGGAAGCAGTACTACGAAGCCCCGATAGCACTTCATTTCTAACTTGCTCAATTTTCCTATCCTGTTTCTGTCACTATCACAGATACAGTGAACCCCAGCTGAATATCCAAGTAAAGGGCTACACAGGAGATTCTATTAAAGAGGTGATATTTAAGACACACACAATGTCTTGTATAAGCCACTAAATTTGGTAAGTAACTCGCAGGTAAATAAATGGATACCTTACACATGCTTAGAAGAGGACTGCTACGACAAATTTCTTGGCTCAATTCACCTTCCTAACAAAGTTGCACAAAGTTGCAACTAGTGTTTCAAAATCCATTCAAACTGTCTTCAGCATCTGAGACATTTCCCAGGAGGACAGAGTAAACTCATCTGGGGCCCCAGGACTGCAGTTCCTGAGGAACTATGAAATCAAACTGAAATCTTGCTTTACGTAGCTAATTCACATACATATTTTCTACTCCTCACAACTTACTAAAGTAACGTTTTAAGTAAGTGAAGCTGGTACTCCAAAGAGATGTGACTGCTCCTTGTGATTCTGAAGATCCAATATGGTGGCAGGGCTGGAGCAGGGGGAAGCACCGTGGTTGGAATGTGTAGATCCCCTATTTACTGTGGCACATAAAATTCTAAGTAAGTTATCCAGCTCTCAGCAGAGGAAAACAACAACAGACATATGACATGATACTTTAGAACTAAAGTAACCCACAGAAGCAAGGAGATACTTAGCAAATTGATCCTGAAGTGATGAATACTTCTACAAGGTTCACATTAACACTGTGACTGGACACACACAGGAAAGCCTGAACCATGCTGAGCACAGTACCCCCCCCCACCTTGCAGCTTGAGCACTTAGGTCATTCACTTACCCACGATTGTGTACCCCACCCATGTCAAGAGTTGGGCCTCGAACAAAGACAAGGAGTACTCTCCACCACGGTTAACCAGATTACAGACTAAGGAGAACTTGTAAATGTTAGGTTGGACCCAAACTGGGATGGAGGGCAAAGAGAGGACAAGTCCTCCTCTGAGTACTTCTTTCAGTACTTTAGGCTATTTGTAGTTCTACAGAAAAGAGACACGGACTGCTCAGAGAACTGTCTTCTCAGCTTCTCAAAGCTCCAAGGTCACTGCCATTTAACAACTTCCAAGAACCAAGCTTTGAGAGAAGGTTGCTCCCACTGGTTGAGTGATACTTGTTTTAAAAAAATATAATGCCAAAACATTTTTTTAAATGTATTTAATACAGAGTGTACAGGGTCCCACTACACAGATCAGACACATAGTGATGATCCTCCTGCTTTCGGCCTCCCAAGTGATGGAATTACAGGCATGCGGCACCATGCCCAGTCTCAGTCACTGCCTCAGTGTGCCCTGGGGGCGGGGCCAACACGCACACAAGGGATCAAGCCCCAGCCTGAGTCTGCTGAGCTAATCTGGCAGGCCCTACAGATTTATTTTTGATCTGACAAATTTAAAAAGTAAGCTGTGTGCATCATTCCCACAGTCTAGAGGCACTAACTGCCTCTCCTAACCTGACGTGACTTCCCTCGCTTTCCCCACTACGTGTGCTCTGAAAAAGGCCCTGGTGTGGTCCCAGCCTCCCTGTGGCCACCTGCACATCTCTACTTGCCTTCAATCTTTCCTAGAAATGTAGATCTTTGCTTCCTTTCCTCACCTCTCAGGAGGAAAATAAAAGCCTTTAGACATCATTCTTTTAGTGCTGCTTTTCAAACCGTGCATCTATTTTGGTTAAAAAATAAAATTCCTTTTCCAGTCAACAGGGAAACCACACTAAGAACGTTTCAGGAAGCACAAGTTTCAAGAGATGTCTGTGATTCTGCTACTGGCCTCAGCTCTCCTGTGTCACCAAGGCACATTGGAAGGGAATGAACGAGGTCGGCTAACGGTGACAAGAGGGGCCAAGCTTTGGACAGCGTTTCTGTACCCTTCCGAGACGTGCGCTTCAGGGTTCTGAGGTTGGCTCCAAATCCTATCACAAGCGCCCAGTTGTAGCCTAGTAATTCAGCCTACTCTCAATCTGACAAATCCTCCCAAATGCTGATGAAAAAACAGCGCTTGCTTGCTTTCTCGTCTTTTTTTTCAAACTCAAAACAGCTCTGAGGATGAGGCTGCCAAATGCTTGCCTATTATTTGCCCACACAGACATAAAGACAAACGAGCCACCTGCTACCTGGTGGTACATAAATGTCTCCTAGTTCTGAAGAGCTGGAGAAGGTGCCAGCTCAAGAGTCAAGACCCCTGAGCTCCCCTCAGCCACGACCACAAGCACCTTTGGGCTGAGCACAGCATTCAGCCTCTCAGTCTCCGTTTTGTCACACATGAAGTATAGGACTTGCTGTCCAAAGGCCACTGCCCACCAAGTTCTGCCGGTGTCCAACTGCTCAAAATGTCGCTTGATGGACACCTGCAGTGCCCACAGCTCAGTTCCAGCCCCAGATGAGGTCCTAGGACATTTGGTGAGGTCACCTATAAGGAGAAAGGTGGCCCAGGGCGGAGCCAGGAATGACCTGAGAGCCAGTTAGAGTGGTTCTTGCAGGGAGAGCAGCAATTCCCACTGCAAGGAGTGGGCACGCTGCCAACGCAGCTGTGCCCAACACACTATCTACGCTGGCCAGATGTCTCCAGATACCACATGTGCAGTGACCTTGTGCACAGGAACATGTTCAAACAAACTGGAACGGATAAGACCACTTAAACAGTACGCTCGCTTGCGAAATAAAATTCCTCACCTCAGGACACCTCAGGGAACCTGCAGAAGTGATGCTCAGCATGTTAATGAAAATATCCGGTAGCCAAGCCCTTGGTGAGGGCAGTTTACCTTTCTGTTTGCTTCCTGGTGGTGAGGTGACAGCAGGCAGGGCGCACGATGTTAGGTAAGGGTTACCGAGCACTGCAGTTACAAACACCAGTAGTGCAGACACCGGCTGTGTCCACAGGGAGCTGCTATCGCTGAATCCACAGTAACAATCCCTGTTCTACAGAGGAAAAGGCAGGGGCTCTGCTGACTGACTCATCCTAGATCTCTCGGCTGCTGCCCGGAAGGCCAGGCTTTGAATCACGGTCTGCTCAAAGCCACCAATGCTCGTTATTTGGCACTACAGAACTGAAGCAGGATCATGAAAGTCAGTTTGAAAATTCTCTTTCCATTCTTCCAGTGGTTGCTTTAGAGAACATATTTTTTAAATTTAAGACAGTTTTGCCTAACGGTGGCAACACTGTAGTATTTACTTTCCAGGAACAACAAGACAAATATGTAAGCACAATTTGAATATAAGAAATGAATTACACTTAATAACATCATTAAGCTTAAAAGTGGATTCACTTCACTTTAAAATCACCTGACCCAGCTTCCCGTTCTTTTTTGTCACCCAAAAGTGATTTCCTCACGACGTGTGTGTGAGACTCAGCCGCACTGCTGGCAGCCCTGGCCTGGTGGCGCAGCTGGAGCTCAGGCCACAACCTGCCTCCACATGCTAACACCACGCTCCTCCCCAGCCACCCCCGGACTCTGTATGGAGTACTGTACCTTTGCTCACCTCCAGGTTTCCCCTCTGATGTCATTTCTTTTATGGTGCCTTCCCTGGTCTTTCTCTCCACCCACTCCCAATAGACTTTCATTGTAGGATCTCCAAAATTTTACTGCTAATTTGACTTTACTGCACCTAGTAGATCATAAACCTTGGTGTAACTGGCTTTGTATCATCCGTGCCTGATATATAACAGGACTACAGTCAGTGGTTTTCAATTAACAAGTGTTTGTGAATTACTTTTCCTAGCCTCTTTCTTTTTAAAGTCTTTTTGAGTCAGGCTCTCCCTATGTAATTCAGACCAGCGTTGAAATCACCACGTTGTCCAGCCTGTCCTGGAACTCAAAGCAAGGGCTGGGATGATGGGTGTGCACCATGCTTGGCTCCTAATAATTTCTATAAACTGATTAGCATAGTAAAGTCTTTCTTAAATGTGGTCCTCAGACTCATCTGAGTTAGTAAAAAAGGCAGATTCTAGTTGCTCATCCCAGATATAAAACCTGAAGGCAGTCTAGGTGAAGGAGGATGAGAAGCTACTGTCTGCACCAGGATGAGAGTACAGCGTTACAGTTCCCATAGCTATGGAATGAGCTTTGATTTTCTCACCCTCAAACTTCCAGAGGAACCCTCTTAGCTCCAAGATTGCTGTGTCAGTCCTGATTATGAGACAGCGTACTGATTTAAGCTAGAACGATATGGAAACAGAGGACATAGTCTTAGGAAGTTGATGGGAAAGTGCAGTATTGCTTCCTTGGTCAGCATTATGGCATCATGAAGTACTGACTCGGGGTCAGGTTCACGCCTCGATTTCCACGTCGCAATGAGGAGACCAGCTCCACAAGCACAGCTCACAGCAGCAGCTTTGCTGCTGCTTTTCCTCGGCTGCCCTGGCAAGTATCTTATCTGCTTCTGTTCCACAGGGCAAAGGTGGCTATTACTAGAGGTTGTGAAAGCTGCTAAAGCTAGAAAACACTTCAGGATATGAGTTAAAAGCATTGTGAAGAAAAAAATCTTTTGAAGGACGGATTTTACACATCCAATCTTGCTAATTCTGCTCAATTATTTGCTACCCAACAGATGGGGCAACTGATTTACTTGTTAAACCACTCTCATTGGTGAAATGAGAATTTTAGTGCCTCTCTCAGATTTCCTTTTTATTTTATGCTAAGTGCATGTACACACCATGCACTATCCCACACAGCACTAAATTTTAACTCAGTGCTTATTACAACTCTGGTTCTAGTCACAATCATTACCTCTACTTTATCACAGTGAAGGTAAAGATACAGATCCAAAAGATACTTTTCCCTGCGAAAAGTGAAAATCAGGGAAGCGCTGACATCCTATTTACTTGGATATTTATACACATAATAATAAACCCCTTGCCACACTCTTACAAACCTTTCCCACACTTTAGAAAAAAACTTTGAATGTTCTTAGCCATTTTTTAAAAAATGTATTTAGTACAGTGTCTACGGGGTCTCACTACACAGAGCAGACTCGCAGTGATCCCCCCCCCACCCCACCCCCCCGTCTCAATCCCTGTCTCGGAGTGCCTCAGGGGCAGGGCCAGCATAGCATGCTGGGGATCAAACCCCAGGTCCTGGGTCTGCCTAAGCAGGTGCTTTAATCTGCTGAGCTGCCTAGCTGGCCTTTTAACCTACATTTTTTCCAACTTGTAAACCGACATAATTTTAACAACACACATATACTGTATGGCACTGCAAAATCTCATGATAAAGAAAAAATGGCAACAGATAATTTAGATTAATACTCTTTGAAAACCCATGGAACAGTGAGTCCACAAAAGTCGGGCTGCACAACAGCGAGGGACTTTTGTACACAAAAAGTAAGTACTGTCGTTTCCCTAAGAACACAAACCTTGCCTGAGAACACAGAGCCAATAAACAGGGGAGAGAGGGGTGGAGGCTGGGCAGTTTGGCTCCGCAACATACACTCTTAAGCACTTCATTATGGCAACTCTGTGATGCACACATTTTCACTGCTGCTGTCCAGGACTGGAATTTGAATCCAGGGCATTAATGCAAGCTAACCAGGCCCTCTACCACAGAAATAAATGCCCAGCACACAACCCTGTCCTTATGTTTCAATTAATCTGAGTCAGGGCTGGCCTTGAACCTTTGATCCTCCTTCTTCAGCCTCCAGAATTGGTTTTGATAGTTTCTGAGGCTTGGTAGGCATTTAGCAAGGAATCGTTATCATAAAGCAATAAGCCCAGCTGCGAAGTCATGACCATCATGTGAATGATTAGCCCTGGGCACCACCCCAGGCAGCTTTCCTTGGCTTGTAATTGCAGCTGAATTAATTATATTTGGCTCACTGTGAGTTCAAATTTGATTCCATTAAACATGTTCCATGAAACTCAGACACTTGTTAGCTAATGATGATTACTGACCGACTGGAAATAAACACAAATAACGCTCTATATACACTGGACACAAATGTAGATACTTGATTTACCATGCTCAACCTGAGGTTTGAACACAGGTGCACAGTGGGCTTTCTGAGCATATACTCTATTACTAAAACCTTCAGGTGGGACAGAGGCATGCCTTTGTTAGATAGAGAGAGAAACCACTTCTTTAGAGAAGCAGTCCAATGCAGAGGAGAAGCAGTGTGTATTTTATTTGTGGAGTTTTTTTGTTTTTTATATTTAGTACAGGGTCGATAGGGTCTCACTATACAGATCAGACTTGTAGTAATCCTCCTGTTTTCAGCCTCCTAAGCGCTGGGATTATAGGCGCACACCACCAGTCTCAGTCTCAACGGCTGTCTCAGTACACCCCCAGGGCTGGGCCAGCGCAGCACTGCAGGGATCGAACCTGGTCCCTGCACTCTGTCTAAGCGGGTGCTTTAGTCTGCTGAGCTGTCCGACTGGCCTGCAGCACACACACTTGGAATCTCAGCTCTCTGGTTTCAAGCTGTGTGACAGCTGAAACTGCACTGCAGCAGCCTGCCCACACTGCGCCACCAGCGGTGGTCAAGGGCGAATAGATGCCTGACGTGGCAGGCAAGGCCCGCCACCTAAGACAAGAAGCAGGGAAAGCAGCTATTGTAATTTGTTACTTTGTTATTCTAATGATTATCATTTGCTTCTTCAGTATTTCCTTAGACAAGACTTGCTTACATTAAAAATGCTGTTTTTTTCTCTAAGGAAGATGTACAGACAAGTTATGTTCCCAATCCTGCTTCACATACATTCCATTTTCAAGAATATAGCCGGGCCTTTTGCATGCAGTGTTCAATCCCACAAGGACGCTTGAAAGAGATACAAGCCCTCCCTGACTCCATGGGTAAGCAAGCCCCAGCTCACAATGGACAATGACTGGCCCAAGGTGGATGTTGTCAAGTGAAAAATCTAATGCATGTCTTCTAACCCTACAGTCTCTCCTATCATAATTAAAGAGAACTAAGTACCTTCTTTAAAGTCTTATCTGTCCTGATTTCAAAAGAATTCCCCTTCCATTTAACCAGTTGGCAATCACATTCTATGGTAAGCAACAGCCTCCCTCATTTCTCTCCCACTTCTTTTTCACCTGCAGAATTCCTGGATTATTGCCTTTCCCCAAAAATTCATAATTCACTTCTATCTTTTGTTGATCAAACTCAGATTTGGTCAGAGATAGCAGCTTCAGGCTGGCCTTTCCAGTTGGTTACATTATAAATGTAAACACTTTTCTAAACTAGTTGTTTCAGCTGGGGAGACAGCTTGGTAGTCTAAGTGTCTGCCTGGCAAAGGCAAGAACCTAGGTTTGATCCCTGGTGCCACATACCATGCTGGTCCTGGAACCTCAGGCCACAGTTCCTGTGCCAGCCACAGAAACTGGGCATGGTGGTATACACCTGTCCCAGTGCTGGGGAGGCTGAGATAGGGGGGATCACTATGAGTCCAAGATGTATAGTGTACCAGATAGACAGGTAGTTAGATAGATAGATAGATAGATAGATAAACATTTTTAAAAACCTAGTTTTTTTCCCCCATTGAAAAGTTCTAGGTTTTATCTGTCATCTTGGTCCACTAAATGTGTACCATTTCTAATATCATATCAATTATTGCTATGCTGTTTAAAATAATTTTTTTAAAAAGAAAAAAAAAGACAAAAGAAAGGAAAATTCTAGCTTCGTGTTTTAAAGCACTTATCGTAACTTGTTTCCTAACTTCACGATCTTACTGAAATATCTGTGCAGTGCATCACCACACCACCGTGCGCTAGGCAAACTGTCCAGGTGCTCACAGGAAACCCAGTCCTGTCTTGGCCTGAGGAGCTAAGGGCAGCAGAACCTCCCTGGGGGCTGCTAGTAGTCCAGAGTGTTAAAACAATTTTAAAAAGTGGGGGAAAATTGTCAGCATCCTTCCTCAATCTAAATCTTTTTACTTAAACCGCACGCAGGACGTTTCCAGGGTAGACCTTTTGTTAAGGAAGTTACAGTTTAGTTGCACAACTCAGTGGCTCTCAGCAATTTTATGCAAAGCAGAACTCCAACAGAGTATTGTGGTAAGATTTCAGCACTAAACGTCACAGAGCAGAGAATTCCACAGAGGGCACTGACAATCAGGAAAGTGGAATATGGGTGAGCAGTGGGGTGAGCTGTTTCTCTCCCCACATCCATGTGTGGGGAACAGCTGCTGAGACAACAGAAGCCCAGACCAGCTCTCAGGGAGGGGACCTGCAGCCTTTCAAGCTGTCCTGACACCAGCACCTACCCACCGGCACCACAGCCCTGCTGGCCACTGTACCTCATCTGGAGGTTCTTGTGGCGGTATAGATATTTTTAACAATGCTCTACGTACAGCTGCCCCAAGACTCCCAGTTTGGCTTTAAAAAATGAATATCCTCCTTTTACTTCCCCCCAAAAACCTCATTTCCCATAAATCAGGGCAGAGGTTTGATGATTTAGCTAATTCATAATCAGTCATAATTCTGAGCTTTCAAGAGAATATTTGTATTTTGAAGTGGAAAATGCCCAATGCACATTAAGAGAAAAGAGACTGAACTCTTCTCTGAGCCTTTGATACCTAATACCCAAGAGGGGAAAGGTAAAACCAAGATAAGCAGCCTGAGATCATTACATAAAAATTACCTTTTTTTCCCCTTGTTTTTGCAAGCATCTTCAAGGCCAAAGGGAAGCCTCCCAAGGAGCAGATCCCCCACTCCCACAAGTAAAGCCTCCTCAACCCTTTAAGATAAGGCTCAAGACGATCCACATGTGAGATCAATAAATAAAAAAATCACAACTCACAAAGTTTTAATTATCTCATCAAACCTGGTCTTATAAGTACTAGTTAGGTCATTCATTTAAAAACTACTTTCACACAACTAAAATCAGTGTACACCCTACTTCTACTTCTTTCATCTACTATGATGAATGTTTTTCTATGACTATAAAGACACTTTTTTGTGTTTCACAACAGCTACGAGTGGGCTGGTATTCTTCTGGCTCTATGAAGTGGCAGTGACAGAGGGAAAGTCCTACACTTCAAGTAAATAGGAAACGTAAAAAATCTTACTGTGCATACCTCATACTGCAGAGATAGAAAAAGAAAAGTAATAAAGTGGAGGATAAAGATCAGAAAACAAAAATATGAGAAAGATCCAGTGTGTAATCTATAGACTAAAATTTCAAATTGGAGACTTAGCAAAAATACTTCCATCCATAAATTACACTGTTGCTATCTAGATGATTACTTCAATTTACGTAATTGTTGTACACAATGGTAATATCTGAACATGCCTATGTGTTCACCAGTTAATAAAATCCCAAATAATGTTCTTAAGAACTTGTACTGGTTGGGAGTGACAAGGGTTCAAAACAACAAACTGCACATTTTGCCTTGGATTTAACATTATGGAATCCACTAAGAGATAGATATTAAATCCTCCTCATGACTATATATTCTTTCAACTGTTCTAATAATATAACTGACAATGATAAAACCTTGGTTAGAGTTCACTGCTTAAACCCTATGTCCTACTGTGCTCTGTAGTGTAATGTAATGAGCTAGAATACAACTTATTAGAATAGAAGAACTTCCACTGAGAGTCCCCTCTAGGGGCCTGTGGAAGACCAACTCCAGGGGCCACGGAAAGAAACCCTTCTCGTGTTCAGCGGGAAGCCTCTGAAAACCTCTGTTGTGGTGAAGATGCTGAATGTTGATCCCTGGGATGGTGCAATTGGGAGGCAGCAGAACTTTAAGACTTTTAAGGTCTAGTGGGGTCACTGAATGCTGTGCTAGTCAGATCTCCACTCCTGTGATAACACCTGTATTTTGCTCTTAGTCCTCTTCCTCTCTAGGCCTCCTTTACCCTGCTACTCAGCTAACAGAAGATGAGCAGGTCTAGCGTACCACACCCTTCCACCACAGTACCTCTGCACTGCTGGAAGCCTAAAGAGCAATGCCAGCTGCCAATAGACTGACACCTCAGAAACTGTGAGCCCAAATGAGCCTTCCTGCTCTGAGTTTACTTTCTCTTGTATTTTATCACAGTAACCAGAAGCTAATAAAATGGCTTACAGAGCACATGCCTACTGACCTACAGACCTCTCCCTAGGGCCCACTGCTTAACAGTTCTACCTCCTCCTGGGATCAAATGCCTAACACACGGGCCAAGAGGACTCATTCCATGTCCAGACTACAGTACATAATCTGTACAGATGGAATTATTTTAAATGTTTGATTTGAAGTTGGTATAGAGGCTTAACTGCACACAGGAGTATATTTCTATCACAGTAACTCCTAGGAAGCACATTATTTGGCAATTTTCCTTACTCTTAGCTGTGCATTCGTTTCCCTTGGTCTACTTTAGTAACAACTCTCTGCCTCACTGCTATCTACAAACTGATTTAAATTTTTATTACAACAAACACACACATGCAGACACTTCTGAGCTGCCAGCTAGGGTGTAACACACAATACCCAGATGTGTTAAGACTTGAATGTGTTTTCAGTGCTACTCTCCGATCTGTATGAGTGAGGCCCATCCTCTCTCCGCACACCCATTATTTCATTTAGAACACGTTGCTACAATTACACGCCAACCTTTCTTTAAAAGGCATAGTCGCTATGGGGTCATGAATGTGCTAGAAATGTCAGAATACAGAGAGATTTAGGTGTACATGCACACAGAGCATGGTGCTTCATCTTAACTTTTATAGTTAGTATTGTTGCCAATTAATTTTAAATCTTCAAAACACCTGCAATAAGCACATCTTGGTATCTGGTCTACAACTTCAATAATCAGATCCCTGGCTATCACCCCTCAGATACACTTCCAGAAAAAGTGAATTCCTTTCCTTCTACCCTACAAATGCGGATACAGATGTTCCTGTACTTGGTATATCTTGGTAAATTCTTGTGAGTTGGAAATCCTCTATGAGATGGAAAAATATTTATTACCAAGCCAATATCATACTTCAGCTGGGGGATGGAAGGAGGGAAGGAAGGAGGGAAGGAGGGAGGGAGGGAGGGAAGGAGGGACAGATAGACAGACAGTATGATTTTTAGTGAATATATACAATTTCTGCACCATCAAATGAAAAAGCACTAGGGTGACAGATCTGCAAGTTGAACTAGCTGCATTTCAGCAGGATGTGAATTTTCAACCTGACATAATTACAGATTTACAGCTATTCTAGGGATAATGGAGATATCAATCTGAATAGTGATACTGATACCGTCAACATACAGAAAATCTTCACTGCCCCCAGGGTCCGTCATTTGTGGCCCTTCCCCATTTCTCCAAGTCTCTGTCAACCTTGGCCACCAGAAATCCATTTTCTATTTCTGTAACACTAAGACTTTCTCTTCAAGGTAAAACTTACCAAGCCATGAATTACAGGATAACTGGGGGAACCAAAGTCAGAACCCACGCTCGGTAAACAGGTAAAGAAGATCTTAGGTGTATTTTCATTTTAAGTAGGTGGCAACCACTGTGCTAAACGAAAGCACCTTGAAGCTGAAACTCCAAGCTATTACTCCAGATGAAAACTGAAGTCTCAGAATTTTATGGTCAGGTTTAATATAATGGCTTTTTACATTGAATAAATTCAAAATGCAGAAGATAATTTTCAAAACCCATGTGAAAAACAAAAAAGGCCAAACAGCAGGAAATCTCCACTAAGACATTTTAATAGCAACAGGTAACAAGTGAATGGTCTCAGTACCTCAATTCGATGACTGACTTATTCATTCTGGTAGAGAAAGAAAACCTACATCCAATTCAGCCACTCATAAGCAGCCTTGTATCCAACGGCTAGTGAAGGCCCTAGTACACAGTCCACCTGCTCCTGTAGCAGCGGCAGGTCAGTCTCCCCAGCTCCTGGAACTTGCTGTCTCTTTAAGCATTCACACATGCAGAAGAAGGCATTCCTAACATCTTCTACTTTCCAAAGATGAATTTTTCAGCCAGGTCAAAGCAGTATCTTTCAACAAAAGGAAGGGTACTCCCCCCTCATGCTCTTTGTCATTGTTAACTATAATGAATACAAGCTGCAGCACAGTGTTTCCCGAAAGTTTCAAGCTTTCCCCACAAGTTTTACATTATTTTATTTAGAACAAATTAAATGGCATCAGTAAAACCAATTATTTAAAGCCATAAAAGTATTGTTGGCTAAAAAAAAAATCATGATGAAAGATACCAAAGGTATGTGACTAGAACACCAGTTGCACAGGAGGTAACATCAAGAATCAGCAAAAGGAATTATATAAAATTAAAAAGCTTCTTCATAGCAAAGGAAGTAACAAAAGTAGACACAACCTATCAAAGTGGAAAAACTGTTTTGCTAATAACTTCCAGACAATATTTGGAATATAGGGAGAATTTTAAAAAAATTAAGACTCTTCCCAAAATAAAAGGCTTAAACAAAAAGTGGACAACTAAAATGAACAGAGACTTCTCAGACACACTGATGTGTTACAGACATGTAACAACTTATGATCAACATAATCATTATGCACTTGCAAACATATGCCTAAATGAACTTAGCAGGTCAGGAAAAAACCTGCATGGACCCAAATGACAACAGCATATGCCTTTCTCCTCCTACCCACTTAAAGACATCAGAGTGGTAATCTTAGTATCAGAAAAAGGAAAATTCTGCAAAGAGGAAGTCAATTCTATAATTGTATCAGAACATGCAAAATGAAAATGCTGAATAATTAAAAGAGGATTTTTGTAGCAGCTCTTGAATAAGAGACAAATACACCCACACAACGGGGCTTGCTTGACTTGGTGGCATAACAAAACGAGTGGCTGCTCAGCTTGAGCACACATGAGAATCCCAGCAATGCAGAACGCCTTAAACTGAGACGTAGAATCTAAAACAGCTGGACTCTGATGCATAGAGTAGAAAAATGGCTGCTAGACACTGAAGGAGAGAGGGAGGAGAGGTGCTGGTCAAAAGGCACAAAGTTTCAGCATGGTGGCTATAGTTAATAGTGTATTACGTATTTCGAAACAACTAAAAGAGACTTTAGATGTTCCCACCACAAAGAAATGACCAGTACAGATAGTGACAAGTCTATCAGCCTAAATTGATCCTCTTATGATGTATACATATATCAAAACATCATACTACACCCTATAAAGATACACAATTATTTTTTTAGTTTAAAAGTCTGCGTTTCTTAAAAACTCTGAGGTGAGGTTGATGCTACTATTCTGGAAGCCAGTTTGAAAATTAATCTACAGCTGGCCAGATAGCTCAGCGGGTTAAAGCTTGAGAGGCTGAAAACAGGAGGATCACTACAAGTCCAATCTGTGTAGTGAAACCCTGTAGACCCTGTACTAAATACATTAAAAGGTAAATAAAACAAAGTCAAATAAATATAACCAGTATTTTAACAGCAAAACCTTAAGGAACAACGGTAGCGGATTGTACCATTGATTAGAGATGGTAGTAACACACACAGTCCCTGCCTTTGTAGGGCTTTGCTCTCCACCTGGCAGAGAAGGCCAACAGCACAATAACTGTAATCGTGAAGAACACTATGAGAAAAACTCAGGTTGCAACAAGAAAGAGATAACCTACTTTGGAGAACGCAAAGGAGGTACCGGGAAAGGCTCTTAGTGACGTGGGCAGAGGGCACAGGAAAGAGTAGGAGCAGAGGGCCTAGAGCACTTCCATTGCGCTCCAGCACACTCCACAGCAAGGGTGGAAAGGTGGTGAGAACAGAGCCAGGAGCCAGCTGCAGAGCTCTCACAATGTGGCTGTCCAGGAGCAAGGGAGGCAGGGGGGCGTGAGTGCAAGCAGGTCCGCATCCTACAGGACCACTCTCTGCAGAGCTGATTACTGAACTGAGGGGGCTGAGCAGTGAGGAGATACCCGCTGCAAGGCAAAGTGAAATGCATGCAGCTCTGGAAGGCTGGCCCAGGAGGAGAGGTGATGAGAGGACACAGCAGCAGGGTGTTCTAAGGGTGACTCTCAGCTGCAGGGCACAGTCTGTCTTATTTTTTACTCATTGCTGGGACAAATACCCAACACCCAAAATGAAGGAAGGAAAGGTTTATTTGGCTCACAGTTACTGGAGGTTTCAGTGTGTACTCGGCTGGATCCAAGGCAGAGCAGCACGACGCAGAGGCCAACAGCAGTTCATGGTAGCAGAACAGCAACAATGGCGAGAGAGGCAACTGACCAACCAGGGCAGCAGTCAGCAACAGTATGAGTCTCGTCTCTCTGTCTCTCTCTCTTTTTTTATTACATTCAGGCTCCTTGCCTCAGCCTATCTGCCTTAGGCCACAGCCATAATCCCAGAAGTACTCAGACCCATAATCCTATCAGTACTAAAACACATAATCCCAGTGGATCATGATTCAAGTCTCAAGCTCTAGAAGTCCCCGCCTCATGACTGCATGAGGCTTTGGGGAGACAACTAGAGATAAACCATAACACTGTCCATGGCAAAACACCCTTGCTTTCCCTATGTCGGACACATGGATCACTGAAGTTTCAGAAGTGTTAATTTCGCGATTCGTGCAGGATTAAAAGCTTCCCTATATCCATGAAGGTCACTGTCAGGATTAAAACACTTCCTACCTCAATAATTCTGTTTTTACATATTTCTTACATACCGCCTTTTATTCCCTAAAATTCTTAGCTCTGTTTCAATTTCTGGCTAAAAAGAGGTCCATATATATACATTGAGCATTTTCTGAAATAATAATACAACTACAGTATATCACATTTGGTACAACAAGCAGAAGAAGTCTGCATTGGAACTAGTAAGGAGAATTCTAAAAGAAAATCTAACGAAAGATGTGCAAGAACTATATACAGAAAAGAGTACTCAGTGGTGTGTTCAAGAGCGTAACTGCATCACTCTTTCCCAAACGAAATCAGTGAGACTTCAGTACACATCCAGTGCATTCTTCACAGCATTAAATAACGTAACCCTAAAATGTGTAACCCATAATTACAAATACGTAATTTTCAATGAATAAGTTATACAAGAAAAAATTCTAGTATTTCATAAATACGCAAAATAACATGCACTGCCACGTGTTCACCTATGTAATAGTAACACTATACAATCTGGATGGCAATAAAGGATATCAAATTAAAATGAGTGGCTACTGAAGGAAATGAGGTTAGGGGCATATAATCAAGGACTCTAGTTTAAGTATAATCCTTTATTTCTTAAGTAAGTGATGGATACAAAGATGTCTGCAAATTATTTCCTAGTCTTTAAATGCTTTTTGAATGTTTTAAATATTTTACAAAAATAGAGAATGCCTTTTATTTAACTTCTTAACTGTCTTCCCCAGTGTCACTCAGGAAGTGTGTTTATGTACTACCCAACATCCTGGGCAGATGCTCAATGTTTTTTATAAAAGTATCGTTTTTATATTTCCTGCTATTTTATAAAAACTAACAAAAAATATTCTATTTTTGGTCAACTTGTATTTAAATAACCCAGGTACTGCATGATCTAGCTCCGCAGTTAGCAAACACCAACCCAACAATGACATCAGCACTATCTGAAGTACGTGTTCAAAGCACACACGAATAGGCTACCCCTGGATCAGGATGCTTTGAGGGAAGCCATGTAACCCCAGTGCACATCTGTATTTGTAAACTCTTAGTAACCACTAACTATATTAATAGCCAATCCACTAACACAACCAGTTTCAACATGATAACAAGATATTTAAATGCTTCAATATTTAATCACTTTCCAATTGATTTGTCTCAAACGTGGATTCTAACTTAGAGGCAAAATGGTACCCAAACTAAAAAACAGTTGTCTGTCCACACTCATGAAAGACTGGTTTCCACTTTAATTTTTTTTTTTTTTTTTGGTCTTTTCTGAGACAGGGTCTCACTAACGAGTTTAGGCAGGCCCTGAGCTCACCTTTGTAGCCCAAGCTGGTCTCAAACTCTCTTCCTGCCTCAGCCTCCCAAGTGCTGGGATTACAGGCATGTGCCACCATGCCCGGCCGGTTTCTACTTCATAAATCTCTTCACAGCTGGGCTTGTGAAGGGAAAAAAACTTGTCACATTCATAGGGACTGAGCTAGTTAAAAACTTCTAAGATATGTGAAACAAAGGGATCTCCAAGTGCAAGACTCCCTTGAACATCCCCCTGAGACATTATAATCTGAAGAGCCTCAACTCCCTCAGGCAAAATGATGGACTACTGTTGCATTATCTACACATAATCCTCCCCTGTAGTTTAGATAATCTCTGAATTACTTATAAGACCTAATATAATGAAGACGCAGGGTAATTATTACACTGTTTAGAGAAGAATGAGAAGAAACATGTGTCTGTGAAGAATATACGCAACTATTTTTTCCTTAGTATTTTCAATCCCCACTTACTTCTATGAATGGATAAGAATCCAGGTATGGAGATCCAGTAATATATCCTTTACACCCCCAAAAGGTCATGCATGCGAAAGTTAGGAATAATTTATGAAGTAATTCTATCAAATGGTTTTACAGTAGAACATAATTCGTTCATATCTTCCACAAGAGATATGCCACAGCGAATTTCCACCAGAGATGAACACCAAGCACCTGCTGTGTTACAGGTTTTTTTCTCTTTGGTCCTTTAAGAGCCACCTTAAGTGGAAATGTTAAGAGATGGGGCCTAGCAGGAGGGAAGTCGGGTCACAAGATTAAGCCTTTGAAGGGGATCGTAGGACTCCAGCTCCCTCCTCTTCCTCTGTGCTCTGCTATGCATTCTGCTCTGCTACAAGCTCCACACCATGCATGACATGCTACCTTGCCACAGGCCCAAAAGCAGTGGGGAACACTGATCATATAGATTAGAACCTCCAAAACTGGGAGCTAAAACAAAGCTTTCCTCTTTGTAAGTTGTCTCTCGTATACGTGCTACAGGAATGGAAAGCTAACACGTGGCCTGTCTTGCTTTCCTTTCCTCCCCCTCTCTCAGTAGTAACACACGCTCTCTCACACACATGCGCACATAGACGCTCTCCCCAAATATTTTGGAATTACAACTAAATAACAGAGACTATTTGGTTCAAGACAACACAGATCTACTGGGCACACAAAGCACATCAACACAGGACTCACTCACCAGGGCTTTCTACTCGCTTATAGTGGTAGGGGTTGATGCAGACTTCCTTCTGCTTGGAACCAAAAGGAAACTCACAGCACTCCAGTGGTTTTAGTTCATGGTGGCTCTGAAGATCAGGCCAGCGCCACACACGGCAATAGATGACGTGAGGCAGTCCCTTGCGGTGGGAGACCTGCAGCCTGCCATCCAGCGAGCGGGGAATGGTGACACAGTTACTCGGCTGCCCCGGGCAACTCAAGGCCTTTTCCAGTTCTTCCATGGCACCTTTCTTTTTCTTCAGTTTCTTCACCAGAGCATCAACAGCTTTCTCGGCCCACTTTTCTTCTTCATCACCCTGTTTCCACCCAAGAAGTCTCTTCACAGCTGGGCTTGTGAAGGAAAATAAACTTGTCACATTCATAGTGACTGTGCTAGTTATAGACCCCTCAGGTACGTGAAACAAAGGGGTCTCCAAGTGCAGAAGGACAGCAGGAGAGGTGCCGGTTATTTACATAGGCTTCTCTTCAGCTTCTTGACCTGCAGTCCTGGAAAGTGGAAATTACCATTCCTAGTGTGCTATAAAGCAATTCTAAATCAGCGCCTAGAAAAAAAAAAAAAAAGAAAAATGTTTAAGATCACCTCTTCCACACAACTATAACTAATTAATTACTACGCGCCAGGTAACTAAGTACTTTTATGTACAGATGGTCACAATTTTATGATGGCTTGAATTAATGAATTTTTCATTTTACAATGGGTTTACAGTTGAGAAGCATCTGTATTATAGTACATCATGGACTGAACTATGTTCACTCCATGTTCATATATTGGAGCCCTTGCCCCTAGTGTGACTGCACTGGGACAAATAATCTTCAGAGCTGTTAGGTCATGAGAACAGGCTGTAATGCCTCGGGGCTGGAGGTCTTCAAAGAGAACTCTGCTGGAGATGGATCAGCGCATACCAGATGAAGCTTCTCAAGCAAAGGTACCAGAAAGTAAAGTCTTTTTTTTTTTTTTTTTTTTTTTTTTTTTTTGAGACAGGGTCTCGCTATGCAGTTGAGGCTGGTCCTGAGCTCACTTTTGTAGCCCAGGCTGGTCTCGAACTCGCACCAATCCTCCTGCCTCAGCCTCCCGAGTGCTGGGATTACAGGCGTGAGCCACCACGTCCGGCTGTAAAGTCAGTTTTTGAACGACGTCAGAAAGCAGCGAAGGAGAGGCAAAGCAGTGGGCTGAACATGCCTCACTACCTCTCCTCTGAAGGCACTGCCCATGCCCACAGCTACAACAGCAAGGATCCAGTGGTCAAGAACAAAATCACCAGTGAAAGACAAAATGCTAAAAACCTAACCTGAGCTTCCAGTAGTCTCCCCATGCTGACGACAGCAGAACAATGTAAATATCCAAGTTAGAATCACCTTAATTCTAGACTGGATCAAAGGGATGGGTATCACTAACAGCTTGGCCAGAAATTAAAAACAAAAAGCAAAAAACAAAACAAAAATACCCTCTCCTGAGAGGAGAAATCATACCCTAAGCTTCTGTAATTCCCCCACAATACAGTTTCAACCAGAAGTTACCAGGCAGACAGAAGAGGCGATATAGTATCTCAAGGAAAACTTAGGGGTGCAGCCCTAGCACCTGGGGTTACCAGATACAAACTTTAAAATAATAACAATTATTAATACCCCAAGAAAACAGAAGACAGGACTGAGGATGCTAAGAGAGAAGCAAAAGACATACAAGAGAACGAACTAAAGATTTTTGAATTGAAAAGAATAGCAACTGGGCTTTCAGTTAGCTCAGTGGTTTAAGCGCCTTCAAGGGGTAATCGTAGTCAGGCACAGGGGATGGTGGTTTGATCCCCACACATACCCTTAAGGCAGCCTGAGCCAGCCAAAAAAAAAAATCCGTTTCAACTTTGGGCTGAAAACATAGCTCAGTAGAAGAAGTGTTTGCCTGGCAAGTGCAAGGTCCTGAGTTCAATCCTCAGTACTGCAAAAACAAAACAAAACAAAACAAAACAAAAAAACAGCAACTAATGACTTTAGAAGATCTCTACAGCAGATTGGTGAAAGGAGGAAAAAAAAGATTAGTGAACTGGAAGGTCAGCAAAAGATGCTCCTAAAAATTTTTTAAAGGAATATAAAGAAAACAGCTGATTAGATATAATAGATTAGCCTATAAAGGTCTAGTGCCATAAAGCTGGAGCCCCTGGGAAGAGAGAGCCTGTGGTTGAAATAGTAGTTTCAGTCTGTGGCCCAGGCTTGTTCAAAATTGCTAGACCCTGGTAACAATAACAAAACACACAAGTTTCAATGTGTCACATCATCAATTGCTGAAAAACTAGGTCAAAATCTTTAAAATGACACATGGTGGATCACATAGGTACTCCTAGTTGAGAACGGGAGGCTGAGGCAGGAAAATCACAAATTTAAGTCCACATTGGGCAAGTTAGTGACTTAATGAGATCCTGTCTCAGAATAAAGGCTAAAACAGGAGCATACAGGTCAGTGTGAGGGCCCTGGTTTTAATCTCCAGTACTGAGGAGAAAAAACATATTTTCTCAAGTAAGACTGACAGCTAACATTTCAACAGAAACAATGAAATGACACATACCAAAGGTGAGCAAGTAATAGTAACTTGGAATTCTACCCTTAAAGGGAATTTTTAAAATAACTAAAAACACTGTGAAATAAAGATGCTCTCTAACAAGCCAATTTAGAAAGAATAGGTTTCCAGTGGATTGGCACTGAAAGAAAAAGAAATACAGGAACTCTTCAGGCTAAAGGATTTTAGGAAGATTATTAAAAAAAAAAAAAAAAAAAAACGCAAGATAAATACTCTTCAAGGTAAAGTTTAAGCCTGAAGGAATACTAATTATATAAAACTATAATAGAAAATGTCTTGCCATATGTGATAACAGGCTTCATATACATAAGCAAAAACTGAAAGGATTAAAATGACAAACAGGCAAACCCACAAAATCCTATGGGGAGATTGATATAGCAACCAAAAAACTAAACAAAAATTGAAAGATACAAGTGCAGGGGCAGGGCTTGATCTGCAGTCCCACATGCTGCTCCGCCTGTCCCCGGAGCGCACTGAGCTGGAACCAGAGACCTCATGTGGTGGCGCACACCTATGATCCCAGCACTGGGGAGGCTGAAAACAGGAGAATCACTAGGGGTCCGAGCGGCATAGTGAGACCATGTACCAAGTAAATAAAACAAACAAAAAAAAAAAAATAAGAACAAATTGTTGATAGCTACAAGGGTAACATATTTAAAAACTCTATCAAACATGCATACAAATCAGTGGTACTCAATATTGGTAAAATATACAATGCTTTCAAGAACATATGGAATTGACCATATACACAAATTGACCACATATACAGCAAACCTCAACATATATCAAAAAAATAAAATTACATAGAATACCAATATCATTTAATCTTAGTACAATGAAGAAATCAATAAAAATACTATTATTTAAAAATAATCACACTTGCTTAACCCATGAGTCAAAGAAATTACAGTGGAGACAAAATATTTTAAATGATTACAAAAATGTAAGACCAAAAATATGACAAAAATGCAGCATGTGGCTCCAACCATAAATGAGAGAAAATTTAGAGTTTACATTCATGTACTGGAAAAAGCTGAAAATTAGCATTTTCTTAAGTGTATACCACAAAGCGGGAAAAGCAGTTCATTAAACCCAAAGAAAGTACTGCAGAAAGGACAGCATAAACCTTAGGAAAAGTGTACTAGAGAAAGTTCTGTAGAATCAAAGTTCTTTCTCTGAGAATATTAGTAAAATCATACAAGCCCTTAGCCAACACTGAACAAAAAAAGACACAGCTAATAACAACATGTAAAACAGGAGAAATCAATACTGGTCTTCAAATTTTAAAAGATAATGACTTATTAACATGCCACAGTAAAATGTACGGCTATACTGTGGTCATCGACATGTCTGCAGGCCTCACTAGAGGAAGAAGACAGAAGAATCCTTACCATTTTCCTTTCTTCGTAACTTAGCACAGTTAGTACCTGGCACACAGAATATTCTCAACAAATGTTTAACAAACACTTTACCTCCAAAAGAACTTAGAAGACCAGGCATGGCTGCTGAACTCTGCTCAGTAGGCTCCAGGGCATGGTGGGGAGCTTATGGCATGCATGCCACAGAGGTTGTTCAATGCTGAAAGCTCTAAAGAGCCGTCACCATCAACGCTACAAGAAGTTAGCTTTCTTTTTTTAAAGAACTTCACCCAAATTTCCTAGTTATTCTGAAGCTGATGTTGTTTGGCTTTTAACAAAAAAAGGAAAAAGAAATCAGAACCTTGCGACTACAAAAGTCATACTTGGACAGAGTGTACTTACTGATATGTAAGTTACTCTTTACTAAAGATTAGTTTTGTAAAAGAACAAGAAAAACAACTTTTTTCTAGCCCTGTAGTAATAATTCATAGGGTCTGCAATTCTCTCTGTTCTAAAGGTCCATTTCTACTCTGAAAGAGTAGCCATTAACAATAGCTGTTTAATACTTTAATCAGTCATTTTCAAATAAAGGGGGTTAAGCGTATATCAAAATCACTTAGTATTACTTCAAACTCTGATGGAAATTTGTTACTTAAGGCAAGTGTGTAGGGGTTGTGTGTAAGAACCACTACTTCAGGGCTTTGTTTCAACTACTCAAGATGACATATATTCAACAAAGCAGTACTAAGTACCTGGCTCTGTGGTAGACACAGGGACAGGGGGCAAAGAGGTATGATCTCCTGAAGGAGCTCAAAGTTCAAAGGAAAAGCCAGTATGCAAATAACTAACTCTCATAAAGCAGGTTGCAACAAGCATTCTAACTCCAGAGGACTGTGCTGAGAGGTCCTGTGAGACGATCTCTAGGACCTCACCCAGAAGAAATGCTGTGGCTGTAGCATGGTCAGTGCTGGGCACAGGAGCAGGGGATGAGGCCCATGAACCATGCATTTGTATACTGTTAACTAAGTCCAATACAATGTGATAAGTGGTAGGAAATGAATGTAAACAATGCTATGATCTGAATGTTCATGCAGCTACCCCCAAATTCTTCTGCTGAAATCCAAACCCCCAGGGTGACAGTATTTGGAGGTATGACTTCAGGGAGGTGATTCAGCTTGTGAGGGCAGAGCCCTAAGAGATGGAATGATTGCTCTTACAAAAGACCCCATTCTAATCTCTCCTTTTCACCCAGGGAGGTTACAGTGAGAGGAGGCCATGTGGGAGGAAGCAGCCCTGTGCAGACACCTGATCTGACAAAGCCTCGATGCTGAACTTCCAGGCGTCGAGGACTGTATGAAATAAGTTCTGGTTTTCATAAATCTCTCAGCCTATATATTGCTACAGCAATCTCCATGGACTAAGGTAAACATAATATAGTGCAAAACAGAGGGAACAATTAACACTAGGGTCTTCAAGAAGTTTTTCCAAAGAGAAAATATTAGAAAAGCTTTAAAGCATGAGTAGAATTTTGAAAAAAACATATACAGTTATTTCATTACAGACACTGTTCTACACGCATCTTACATCTGTTCATTTTATCAACAAACTCTCTGAAGTCATCACCATCATTTCCCTCATTTTTAAAAAAAGAGATACTGAAAAGCAAAATATATTACTCAAAGGTACGTCTGTAATCTACTTTCTCTGGACTTTTCAAAACACCTTTCTAAATAATGCTACTTCTAACAGACCCATGAGAGAAACTACAGGATTAAACAGCATGGAGACAATAGGAGGCTGAGATGAAAGGAAGGGACAGGACTGTGAAAGGCATCTGACACATCTGATCCGGTGGAGAGCAGACGATTTAATATACAACAGCAATTTGACGAGGTGAGGTCTAAGCTTTGGAGAACAGCTAAAGTCACATCTGCACTGAGGAAGACCACTGCATGCAGGAAGGGGAAGGGCTGTGGGGCAGTAAATTCCGAGATTTTCAACATTTAAAGTGAAAAGATCACAAACCTCAGTGTCTAAATATGCACAGATGAAACAAAATGCAGGCTAATGATTAATTTTTGTCTCTTTGAACTAGGCATTTTTTACATACACCTCAAACATGTAATCTCCTTCAAGAGGAATGTCGATGAGTCCATGATACCATGGCCTTGGCTAGACAACTGCTTTTTTTCTGTCCCTTTTTTGTACTTCCTGCCTTAGTTTATGTCAAAAGTTAAGTGGCCTTATCAGTTTAAAGTGCAAAATAAAAACATGAGTCAGCAAACAGAGATTTCCTTCCCTCTTGTTAAATACAAATATTTAACACTGATGAAGAAAAGCATTTATCCTATAAAGAACATCCTAAGAAGGCTTGAAAAACAACAGAATCTTTATAACTGCCTTACTTTTAGAAAATGTACTCTAAGATAATAATCAAAAATGGAAAGGGAAAATAGGTTCATGTGAAGAATTTAATCAGAGATTTATAAGGGAAAAAAAGGAAACATAACAACTGGAAAATAGTCAAGTGAAATAAATAAATAAGTATATGTGGGGTTTTCTTTTCCAATGGAATCTTATGTAACCCTTAAAATCATGTTCACAAATCTGCATTATATCTTGAAAAAAAAAGTCACAAGCGTAACATGAAATGGTGTATAAAGCAGGAGCGATCAAAATATTAACAGTGCCTAGGTTTGGAAGATTAGTAGCATCTCCTCTACTCTTTGACTATTCACTAATGAAAACTTAAAACAAATTTTTGAAAAGCCTTCCTAGATTTACTAATTACAAAAAAAAAAGAGAAAGAAAACTCTCCCTAAATTCACACCAAGTCTTGAGCTCAAGCAACACAGATACTCTATTTAGAAGTCAGACTGGACTTAGGGTTCTAGCAATGATCAAAATGTAGTTTAAAATGGGGTCCTAAATTCAGAAGCTTTTTGTATGGAGTCTCACTCATGAAAAAGCTTTCTACTAGTGCTACCCGAAATTAAGTAAGAAAAATATTCTTGTAATACTCCTGAAATGGCTAGTTATGTAAGTTATGTGACATCTCTTGTTAAAACAGGAAAAAAAAATATTAAGAATTCAACTGCTATAACTTTCTCCATATTTAATGGAAGCCCAATTAGACAATGCACAACTGGCATTTTCTTCATCTTGGCCTCATCCAGCCAGGAATCATGTAATTATCAAACTGTCTGAACATCCTGAATATCAACCTGCCATTCAGTACCTTATAAATCCCACAGTGGCAGAGGAAGTTTTAGAAGGAAATTAATCCTATTTGTATCTAAGGATGTAGGTGGCCCTCTATATCTGTGGGTTCTTGTGTCCATAGATTTATTCAATCAACAGCAGATAGAAAGAAGTATTAAAAAAAACCCTGCATTTGTACTGAACATTTATACTTCCTATTAGCAGTCTAGTGTATTTACATGGAGTTCACACAATGTTAGATATTATAAGTAACTTAGAGGTGATTTAAAGGATACATACATACCTAGTTGATAGACACTGTTGTGTATAAGGGACCTGTGCACCCTGCAGGCTTTGGTCTCAGGATGCTGGCATGGATCCCTCCCAGATCATTATACCACCAACACAACAAGGAGGGAGGGAAAACAAATATGACCAAAACCACCAGTTTCAGACCAGAGGCCATTTCACAGTTCTTGCATTGGCATGGAAACCAATAGGCTAGATAAATGAATGACCCTATTAAATATTAATGGAATAATTAAATTATTCAAGATAAACAAACTATGGATCTCAAAAAGTGATTTGAGAAAAAAAAATCAAAGACTTATAGTACCTTTAAGACTGCAACTGACTGAGATAAATGATCTATTGTCAAGGCGGCAAGTAACACACTTATTTTCCTGCAGCTCTTGTTCTCTGGTTTATTACTCTTCTCTTAACTAAGGTTGAAATATCATGGCATAAAGATCAAAAGAATTAAGGAAATAAAAGTACAGGATATTGATTAAATTTACTTTGAAATTGTTTAACAGATGAGTACATTATTCAAGAAAAAAGGGTAACTTTATAAAAATTATGCTTCTTGATCCGATTTTTTAGGAAACAGAATTTTCAAGTAATTAGATAAACCAAACTTAAACATATTTCCAGACATATGCAGTGAGTTACCTTCTTAAATAGACAAGTGATGTTGTGAGCACATAGAAGAAACCAGACTTGAGCTCCTAATGCAGAAAGATGTATAGCGCAGACCCCAGTGAGCATGAGCACACTGCCACTAACTGTGAGCTTCAGTGATTTTAACATATAAATCAGTTTTGTCCTTTATCTTATCAGATGCCATAAACATGTAAAATGCCTCAAAAAGCCATGTTGTATAAAGTAGCCAGTGGCAATGTTAGTACCATGGAAAGGTACATATAAGTTACCCTAACATCCTATTTTAGCTCAGACGCAAGCCCTGCTGAATTAATTCTCCTTTGAGATGTTTAAATTAAAACATCAAAAAGATCAAAAGGGACTATGCCAGGAGACCTGTACTGTAGGTCCAGTATTACTTACTCCAAAGTAAATTGCTTTTTTTTTTTGTTTTGCTTTTTGAGACAGGGTCTCACTATGCAGTTCAGGCTGGCCTTGAGCTCACTTTTGTAGCCCAGGCTGGTCTCGAACTCACATCGATCCTCCTGCCTCAGCCTCCCAAGTGCTAGATAACAGGTGTGCACCACTACGCCCTGCTCAAAGTAAATTACTTTTTAACCTGCTTGATTTCACTTAGGTACTTAGGATTTTGTGGGATTTTTGTTTGTTTGGGATTTTTGCAGTACTGGGGATCAAACACAGGACCTTGCACCTGTGAGGTAGGTACTTACACCTGCTGTGCTATCTCCCTGGCCCCACATACTTGGGTTTTAATTGCATACTTCTAGCAAAGGTGGAACTGTCAAAACTGACCCCAAGGAGGTTTTATACAGAGACATTCTAGTAAGAATTCCTGACACTCACTGAAAGCATAATTAACAAAACACTAGACACTACAGATTAAAGTTAAAAATCCTTTTGGCGAGATAGCTCAGCAGACTAAGCACCTGTTTTGGCAAGTGCAGGAACCAGGGACATACTGTGCCAGTCCCACCCCTGGCAATAGAGTCCAGGCGAGGTGACGCATACCTGTGATCCTAGTGCTGGGAAAGCTGAAAACAGGAAGATCACCAAGTCTGATCTGCATTGGGAGACCCTGTACCACGTACACAAAGGAAAAAACAACAAACAAACAAAAACTCCCAAAACTTAAAATGATGAAAGTTGCAATTTTTTTTTTTTTCCTGGAACAGAAACCAGTAAACATCTTAAAACATAAAAAGCAATCTATGATTAATGTAAGAATAGAAATGAGCCTTGTTGGTGACAGCAAGAAGCGTTCACAAAATGGAAGTGAAAACTTTAATCCTGATCTTATATCTGTAACAATCAGTCTATGGAATTAATCAGAAATTCAGGAGAATTGAGAGGTTGAAAGTTTTGATAAAGCTGCAACAGCTATTACTTAAAAACAGAACAGCAGACACGCCATGAGACCATCAGGAGATGGGGCTTTTGCTCACAGCTCCACATGGAGAAGCCAGCAACGGGCAGTACCTAAAAAGGTGGTAGTAAAGCAAGGCAGGAGACAGGACTTGGCAGGAGAGGAAGGCACCTGCTCGTGGCACTGCCTGCACAGTTCTTCCTGAGTGGGAAGAGGTTAGTGTACATCCTTAAAATGAAAAAGCTTTCATCTTAGGGAGGAAAAACAATTGCTCTTCAAGTCCAATGCAATTATATGAATATAAAGATCTAGTTATTCAGTCTCAGAAAATACAGGAGAAATGCTCTGTGATTTTAGTTTCAATAAATAAACTGCTCAACTTCTTCTTTCTCCTAGTTACACAATTAGAAATTAAGTTGGTTTGAGTATCACTAGTGTAGGAATAAACAGGTATTATATTCCTTTTGCCAACTCAAAACTAGCAGTCCACTTCTGACATTTCTCCATCTGAACCTATGTCAAATATAAGTAAATAAGACTCAACAAAATAAGAAAAAAGTCTCCTGCAAGAACAATGGGGGTGGATGAAAACTCTCTCCATTTCTTCTACAAATTCTGATTCATGTTTTAAAGTATTTCACTGTTAGAAAATTAGGTTAAAATGAACTCTGTCATTAAGTCCTAGCAAAAGAAAATGCATTTAATCAAAATTCCTGTACAAGCCACTTGAGTATCACAAGAAAGCTGCAGTTCCATCACAGGGGCTTCCTACCACTGCCTATGGTCTGCTTACATTGTGATCTCCCACCCTTCTACACAGGACTGACTGGGCTGCAGACACAGCTCAGTGGCACGGTGCATGCCTGGCAAGTGCAAGATTACAAGTTTGATTCCCAGTATCAAAATAAAATAAAAAAAATAAACACAGGATTTATGATGCAAACAGGACCTAGTTTCCTATGTTTTCCCTTTCAAAAAGACATTTTTTTCTCCATAGACAGTTTTCTAAATCCAGTTCAGGGTACTACCACAAGCTTCTGCAGCCATAAGACACAGGTGCTACTAGCCAGGCTCCCAGTCTCAGCTGAGAACTCAGTGACATGCTACCAAGACTGCCACTACAATGTGGTGCTAGGCGGACAAGTGGCCAGGAGTCCTGAGAACCGAAAACAAAAGAAACAACTTGTACACTCCAATTCCAGCTTGGCACTTAGAATAAATTCACTGCAAGATGTGACATTTCAGCCAAATAATTTCAAAGCAGCATGTCCTTGAAAGAAATAATTTATGTATGTCACAATTATGTGACTTCCTCAGGACAACTACAGTTGATACGTGTAGTTGCACCAAGTATACATATTAATCTTTTCAATGTATTAGAAAATAAAGATAATTCCTCTTTCTTCTAGTCATGCTCCCTCCTAGGTATCCTTCCATCCTAACTAATATGAGCAGTTTATAAAGCACCTAGTTAATTTTCCTGGTCACAGAAATTCCCTTATGGAATAGCCAACTGTCTCATTCGATGATTACTACTTTAGTTAGTAATTATCTTGTTAAAATTAGCGGCAAGCGAAATTTTTCTTAATGAACCCACCTTTAACAAACAACTTGGCTTTCCTCCTCTCACCACTTCCCCTAAAAGTCATACAACAGTCCTTAGCTCCAGCAAGTCCACATTCTTGAATCATGCATGTAATGGAGCTGTCTTATGGAAAGCAGTGACACCTGGGGAGATCCCTGACAAATTCCACCCACATATTCATCAACTTGAATGACCAAATGTTGACACCTGGAACACAGGAAAGACGAAAGACCTCTGGTATTTTAAATTTTAATTGTATTTACTAGATCACAAAAGTTTATGATAGCTGTCTACTAGAATAAACTGCTCTGCTGGAGTCAAGATCACCTTGGAGTAGCAATTTTACAGATTGAAAAGAAGGCTATTGTGGTACATTTCTACAAGTGGACAGCTGTGGAGGAGGAGTCACATTAACAAGCCAAACTACTTATCCAAGCTACTACTTTCTTCAAGCACTGTGCTGGCTGTTGACTCCTCACTGCAGTTCATCAAGGTGTCTAGCACTGTCTCCATTTTACCAAGAAGTATGAGGCTCAGAGGTTGTCTCAGTTACTTTTCTCTCATTGCTGGGACAAAATACTTGACACCCAAAATCAAGGAAGAGAAGGTTTATTTAGCTCACAGAGAGTGGAGGTTTCAGTCTGTACTTGGCCGGCTCCTAGGCAGAGTGGCACAAGGCAGAAGCAGTTCACGGAGGTGGAAAACAGCAAAGAACAAAGGGCGGAGCAGCTGTGACAGCTAGCAAGCCTCCCTCCCTCCTTACACTGATTTCAGACTATCCACTCCAGGGTGGGTGTGGGTGCAGTAGCCACACCCATAATCCCAGAATTGGACTGTGAATTAATACAAACTCCAGAAGCCTGCCCCATGACTACAAGAGGCTTTGGGGGGACAACCAGACACAAACCATAAAGGAGGCTATGTAATTCTCTCCAGATCATATTCTAGTAAGTAGCTCAAAATTTTAAGTCAGCATTGACTGATAAAGTACATTAATGAGGCTAAAAAAAGTAATTTCCACGTTTTTTGTTGGTTTGTTTGATTGTTTGTTTTGGTTTTTGTTTTTGGTGCTAGGGATTGAACTCAGGACCTTGCACTTCCCAGACAGGAGTTTATGCCACTGAGCCAACTTCCAGCCCCCCAAAATAAGTAATTTCAGTACCAAATTCCTACGTGGAAAAAAAAAAAAAAAAATGAGCTGCAAGAGGAAAAAAACCTACTGCCTTTATTTATTTATTTTTCTTACATAAAATCCTGCTGTATTTCAACTTTTGGAACGTGGCTTTCTTCGCTGACCTCGCAGGTGCTGTTTATGACAACAAACATGCACATCTGTAGGGCTGGGCCAACATACTCGGAGCAGAACAGCCTGACCCTCTCCCCCTAAATTTAGATCTTGCAGCTCAGCTCTTAATTGCATAATTTAATCAGGACCCTCTAGAAGGAAACACATCCATATTCATCACAGGCATCAAAGGAAACATCTTTACAAGTTACATCCTTTTGCAAACCAACATATGGTCTCACGATACTCTCCCAATTGTTGAACTCCTCCTCTGGGAAGAGCATGGAATTTTATTTCTTTTTATCACTTGAAAAAATCACTTCCCTCCTAATTCAGTAAAACTGGGTGGAGGCTATTTCCTCCACAGGTGAGAGAAATAAAACTTGTTGATCTGTCATTGTCAGGAATTTTATCGTTAACCATTTATTTTATGTATTTTCAAAAATGGAAACAAAAGGCAGATTAAAGCCAGTGCAAGAAATCTGGGGCCATTTGCCAGGCTTTCACACAAACCCCTAACATTTTTGTCATTGTAAGAGCTTCTAGATTGGAAAACAAGAGTCCTTAACTTGAAAAGGTTTGAACTACAGCTCTCCATTTCATAACCATACTTAATCAAAACAAGCTCTCTGAGCTTCAATTTACCTTTCCAAATAATTCTGATTGTACCATTTACCCTAGAGGGTTGCTTTAAGAATTCAGTATGAATATGCAAGACTGATTTGGAAATTACTACATGCTGAATAACTCAAAAGTACTGTATTCTATTAACAGAGCAATACTCCAAATATAGCCATCTTAATATTCTGTATATAAAAATGAAATTTACAATCCTTACTCAGTAAAGATCTAACTATATTCCCAAAAAGGCCTATTATAAGAAAAGTTAACCACTATCATTGTTCAAGTCATGCAAAATACCTACTATGTGCTAGGAATTGTGGGATACAGCACTGAAAGAAATATAAAACAATTTTTTTAAAGTGTGTGAGGTCTACATTGTGGTGGTCCAGGAAGTGCTCACTGAAAACGCTACAGCTGACACAAAGGAGCCTGAAGAAGTCCCCCTGGACAGGTAGACCATGAGCAAAGAGAAGGGCAAGTGGGCAGCTCATTCAGCAATAATGTGCCTGAAGTGCTTCCGGGGGAGCAGGGAGTGCAGTGTGGCTGGAATGGAGTAAGTGACACAAGCAACGGGAGAGGAGGACAGCAACGTTCCTGAGACACATGGCGAACACGGAGGACCTGGTGGCTCCTGCTCCAACCACTGTGGATCCACCAGGAGGTCTAAGCAGAGGAGAGCCAGGACCCAACCTGGAGTTCAAAGCATTCCCACAGCCTGCTGGGCTGAGACAGACTAAAGGGCTGGGATGGAGTAGTGGGTGGAGGAAGCAGGCAGCAGGATTGGGCAGTTAAGGTGCAAGATGTTCAAATTTTAGGCCAGCATGGCACGGCCAAAATGGTCAGTTCTGGACGTGTCCTCAAGGTGTGGCCATGAGCAAATGACATTTCTGCTTATGTAAACTAACCAGTAAGTTGGAGAAAACTGTGCAATATTTAGAAGTATGAAATAGTATATTATGGGAACTCTGAGACTGAGCAGGTCAGGAGCAGCCCAAAGGCTGGGACTCCAAGGAGCAATGTGCAGGGGGAGCCCATGAGGAGCGGGCGTCCGGGCCATCAATCAGTGGGCAGGGAGACAGTGCACACCACCCAAGGGAGGCTGAGAATCCCAGGGACGGTGAAGGCTGGGCCCCAGCAGGGTGACAATGATGGCACCCAGAGCTAGGGGAGAAAGCAGCTGAGCTGAGGGAACTCTGAGGAGATTCAAGGACATTCACACTCTTACCCAGACCTCCAACCATGACTAACGAGCTGCTAAGTATGAAAAAATGAGCTCACATTCATTCACCACCAAGAAAAAAATGCAATTTCTTTCTTCAGTTGAAAGAAGCTACAGACTACCATCTGTAGTATGAGTCTTTTTCAAAAACACAGAGAAACAAAAGCGTACACCTGTGTGTTCACAGGCCTAGAAGGAAACAAAACTGAAAGTGAGTAACCTTCAGGTGAGCCGCGAATAGGGACATGTAGGGAAGCTGATCTCTCACACTTTATCCAATGACTGTTTTAAAATGAAAAACTCCAATAATAAAGAATACACAAAAAGCTGCTAAATATGTAAAAGACTTACTTTAACCAGAGGTGGGGGCACATGCCCAGCTCCTCAGAGGGCTGAGGCAGGAGGACTTCAAGTTCAAGGCCAGCCTCAGCTAGTTAGCAAGATCCTGTCTCAAAATAAATACAAAAGGCTGGGGATGTAGTTCAGCATGCCCTTGGTTCAATCCTCAGCACAGAAAAAAAAAATTCTGCCTAGCTCCAGAAGACAATATCATGACTACGAGGCAGCAAGATTCATCTTTTTATAAAGAAATAATTGTGTGAATAGAATACTACTAAAGTGGGATATTCAGAGAAATTATTCTAGGACATGGGGCTAGAATATGTGACCTGCCTCCAGGTGGACAGGACGTGGATGGAAATGTCCTTTTATTCAGCAATCCAGCTGCATGATCAAGCAATACGCTGAACAAAAAGAGCAAGCTGCCTTCATGTTCAAGTCTCCTTTCCATTAACTCAAATATTCGTCCAGATTTTGAATGCACAAATTTCTTACAAATAAAAAGAAAAAAGTGTTCTATATTACTCAACTATCTTCCAAAGCAATTTGGCCCTTTCTCTTCTGGTACCCGAGTCTATTATTTGGATGAATAAAAAAACGTCTAAAAAATCAAAGTTTATAAAACACTGAAATAAACACTGAGAGTAGCCAGGTTCTACTCTCTTCCAAATGGTAACCAATAATCTGCCACTGGGCACTGGGCTACCTTAGAAGGTACGCTGGACAAAAAAAAAAAAAAAAAAAAAAAAAAAGTGCTCCCTCTCATAAGTGCCAAAGCAGCAAAGGTTTTCACTGGTTCTAGAGAAATGCTGCTGCAAAGGTAAACAGCAGTGCCTTGAGAGTTAGGATGGACTAGCGCCATACCGCTAGCCACCGCCTGCCTCCGACCCCATGTTCAGCCCAGTCCTATCCAGTAACACTCCTACAAGTGACTCGCTTATAAAGCCATCAGGCTGAAAACCCAGTGTAGGCTGTGGAGGCTGAGGATCCAAGTTCTTCTGCTGTGCTTGTTCAGTTATTGAGAGAGCATCTCCAAGAATTCATTACCCAACAAATTCAGCCATCAACACACAGGTACGGGAGAGGGGGGACATAACACACTTCTCAGGAGGAGCAACCTACAGCAATGAACTTGGGGGGGGGGGCGTATAAAAGACTTACAAGGGTCACAGACACCGCTCGGGCTATTTACCTAGGGAAGGGCACACATGCAGGCAGGGTGGCCAGCCAACTCTGCCATTTTCTTCTCTCAGCCTCCTACAGTTTGCAAATTTGGTTGCTCACCTTACCTTGGAAATACAAACATTCCAATTTAAAGAGCCAAACTGCTTTCCTCATTCTCACCACCAACTTCAAAGAGTGTTGCCTAGGGGGTTCTGTGGGAAATGCCGCATAAATGTGTGGCTCCCATTAATTGTCACCACAGGTCAAGCATTCAGAAAGAATCAAAAGCACCCTCGTTATCTCCAACACCTCCACCCAGAAGCACCAGGCACTTCCCATAGGCCAGCAGTCTTAATCCTTTCACCCATTTCTCTGAAGAGACTTCCACTGTAGGTGACAAAACTGAATGATAGAAAGGCCAGGAACTTGCCAAGGCCACCCATCCCCCGCTTCTCCTGCCCCTAAACTTCCTTTGTCTACTGCATAAAGCAGGAGGACCAGCAGCAAGGACTTTGCGTCAATCCTTCTAACTCCTCTCCTCCCAGCTTACTGTTGCTGCTTTCCTTCTCAACATATTCTCCACCTTCCTAGAACATGGGGAAACTTTATTAAGGCAACAGTGACAAAATTAAACTCATTTTCATCTACAGTTCAGGTGAGTTTAAAGAGTTACATGCTGTAATTCAAAAACACACACAAAAAAAACTGCACTATTACTTTACACTAACAGTCCATGTATGTTCAATTCATAATATCCTTTTTCATTGATGAATCTGTGGACTATTAAAATTAAACTCCCTTTAAGAAAATCCTTTTGTTTATATCCCCCTTTTGTCTTTGAAAAAGAAAGGAAAAAAACGTATAAAGGTGATCTTTCCCTCTTTTCCTCAAAGTCCTCGCTGTTTATAATCCAAAGAAAATGGTACAAAAATTACAAGCTCATTTTGTTAGTGGTGATAGTTTTCCAATCAAGAAAATATAGAACAGAAGAAAGGTGTTCCTAAGTGGAGAATGTTTTAAAAATTCTTTCAAGCATCCATACAAATAAGGTAAAAATGAACCTTCTTTCCCAATCGCTTGACTTTTCAAGACTATTACGAGACTATCACAACACTAAGTGTAATGCCTTCAAATTAAGACTCTGTAACATTAACAGGGTTTCTTTTGTAACCCTTCATAGCATCATAATCTCTTTTTACCAGTTAGCCTGCTCCTTCAAGAGAAAGATGACTTTCACACAATTACTCAAAGCACAGCAATGCTGCACGCACAGCAGAACTGCGTGACATGGCATTAAGACTGACTTAAAAAGCAACAGCCTATGTCGAGGGTGTGTGCGTGTGTGTGCGTGTGTGTGCGTGTGTGTGTGTGTGTGTGTGTGTGTGTGTGTGTTACTGTGTGGACTGAACCCAGGGCCTGTGACCTGAGCCACATCCAAGCCCTTCTTTTACTTCTCTGAGACAGGATCTTGCTAAGTTACAGAGCTGCTCAGGCTAGGCTCAAGCTTAATGCTACCCTATGTCTGCCTCCTGGGCACTGGGATTACAGCACACACCTAGGTAGGATTAATCCTTAAAAGAGGCTTTTCTAGAAGACAGAACATCTTATCCCACGTAACTGATCAACTCTCTGCTTAAATGCTACACAGTTTTTGTGCCAGTCACTTAAATGACAAGTTAACTTTGTCCACACTCAACAGAAAAACATTTAACACCAATCAAACATTCCCTCAAGCTTAAACAAACTGAAGTCCTGAGCACACAAACGAGGCAGGGAAAATAAAGAAGTTGTCATTAACTGAGACAGACTGAAGTAAAAGTACACGAAGAAGCTGTAGTGGGCAAGCTGCCCTGAGTTTAATAAGGGCTCAGTGTATAATTTCTGCAGCAACATTCACTCCATCATTATTCCCTATCACCAAAAGCTACTGTAACACAGTTAAGTTCCAATTAAAAGAGTTTGAGCGACGAGTCTGCCCTGTGCTACCAGTTCAGGGCCCCAACAACCAGTCAGTCAGTCACCTGTCACTCAGAAAGGACTTACGAATAGGGAGGGACGGTGGCAGGTCAGATAGCAAGCATATAGGTGAGATTTGTAACTTGCCCTTGGCAATATTGGCAGGTCATTTGAAAGAAGGGTGAGTATGAAGCAGACCCAATTCTACCCAGTGGCTAGGTAAGCACGAAGGTGGGTTGAGCATGACTTAGTTACATGAGGCGTCTACCTATTATCAGTAGACTTGTTCCTCATGGGCAGCATAGAGAAGCCTCCAATATCCCCAAGAAAAAAGCTGCAAAATTAAATGCTGATGCCTAACTTTTATTTATTTATTTATTTATTTATTTATTATGGCCGGCTCAGCCTGCCCTGGCATAGCATGTGGTGCCGTGGATGGAGCTGGGGGTCCCTGCGGTTGCCTAAACTTGCCTAAGTAGCCACTTTAAGCCAGTGAGCTATCTCACCAGTCCTGATGTCTATCTTTTAAAAGAAATTTTGTAAGAGACTTTATTATACGGGAGAGTTTTCCTTCTTTATTCTAATGCCTTATACAGCAGTACATCTCAATAATCAGAGCCGTACTCCAAGATGACATGTCTCTCACGAATGGGTAAAAGTCACTACAGAAGTCTAACACTGCGACACGGGAGTGGATGAGGCTCCTTCAGCAAGGCTCAGCAATCAGGCCAGCTGACTGAAAAATGGAGGACTGAGATCCCGAGACACCTTGCATTCTCACCAGGAGACTGCTGAGCCAAAATCACTTGTCACAGAGGGAAGGCAGGTAATGGCAAGGAGACGGGTTGGCAAAGGCCCACCTCCCAGGACTCCAGCCTGCATCCACGGCATACCTCCTGGTAACTCCAGGCTGCAAGGCTGCTGGACATGGTTGGTCTTCTTTCCTTCATGAGAAAACCTAGGGTGCCCAGCCTGACCCTGGGTGGCCCACAGCAGAGACATAATGTAGGAGGAGAGATTTCATTCTCAATCCAGTAATGACTCTGATGCAGAACACAGAACGTTTTATGGTTGTGTGTGTGTGTGTGTGTGTGTGTGTGTGTGTGTGCGCGCGCACACATGTGTCATGGTGGCAGCAGTGGTGATGGTGGTAGTGGTACTGGGGATCAAACTTAAGACCATGTGCTTGCCAGGCAGGCACTTATGCAGCTGACCTATGTTCCTGGCCCATTTTATGTTAATTAGCATGTATTTTGTTTGTCTGTATACTTCTTGTTCACTTTCTTTTTCAGTTTTTTTTTTTTTTCCTACTAAGGCAGTATTTCTTAATTTGTTTCTTACAAAGAATAATACTTTGCTGAAATCTGCCTTATGTTTAGTCACATAAATGCTGTCAAATCTGTAAAATTTTTCTTTAGGGTTTTTGCCTTTGGTCCCACATGTGGAAGGGCTCTGAAGTTGGCCATTAATCACCCCTCAAAAGGGTACAAATCAACTCTCCTATTTTACCTAAGGAGAAGACAGAAATCTCTGCCAGAGCTTTCTGCACTATGCACGTGTTGCTGTAGTGCAAAAATTATTTATTTATTTGTTTGTTTGTTTGTTTTTTCTTGTTTCAGAACCTCTGTCTGTTTATTCACTCATTTTTATGGCCGGCTCAGCCCACTCCGAGGGCAGGGCTGGCGCAGCATGTGGCGCCGGGGATAGAACCGCGGTCCCTGAAGCGGCCCAAGCTTTCACAAGCAGGGGCTTTAGACCACTGAGCCATCCCGCTGGGCCCCAAAAATAATTTTTAATACTAATAAATGCTATAGAAAAGCCAGAGACAAATTTAAAATATTTATTTTCTTAAAGCGCTGGGAAATTTAAGTGACTTCTCTAAATCATTAAAGGGATTCTTCCTTAGCTGAATTATTGTATTTTTGTTAAATTTTTTAAATCTAGAACTGTCAGGGAAATATTCTACTTACAAGTTCTCAAAGTTGGTATTTCACAATTTCAGTACCAGGATTTCCACTGACTAACTCCTCTTAATTCATCGGATCTACTCTATCATGACTTGCTTATTTTGACTATTCAAAATTGCTTTCAATAACATTCTGGACTCTTAGAAAATACTGATTTTTCTAAGTAGTAAACATAGCTGAATGCTTACTGTGTGCCAAGTCCTGGGCTAAATAAGTGTTTTATGGGGTCTGTACTCCACAAACTGTAAGATGCACCTGTTAAATTTTCACACCACTTTACACTACTGAAGCCAGGATGGCTTACAACTCACGGCATGTCACATCTACCTGACAAGAGTTTTCCTCCCTCTCAGTTAAACATGAAACAGTGTTTGGCAAATATGAGCAACTTAGATTAGATGATAGAGGGAAATATAACTCATCTCATCTTCATAGCAATCCTGAAACTGATACTGTTACCCTTGTTTGCAAATGAGGCAGAACTCCTAAATTAATGGTGGCTTTCCAGTCATACAGCCAAGTGTGCTGGAGCTTGGACTGAAGCCTAGGCAATAGGACTCTAGGGCCCCACCCCAGAGCCCACCTGCTAGCCTAGTCCTACCACCCAGAGTGATACAAGAAAACAACAATCAGCACCTCCCCTAGGGAGCCTCAGCCAACTTCACTGCCAGCTTCACACTTAATGTTTAGAATCTTTATTCTGCAGAATCTGTATTCCCAGACATGCTGTGTCTTCCAAAACCTCTCCAGCATTCTTAACCTTCCTCTAACACTTGTGGACTCCTTCGCCTCACCATCCCAAGTTAAGGACCTCACCCTCTCTGCACAAGGACGAACAGAACAGACTGGCACAAGCTCTAACCTGGACCCCATTCTGCTTCCTTCTGTTACAACCTCCACCCTCACCATACAGGTTATCAGTATGGTGTTTTGTCGTCTACACTCCTGGTCAACAACTCCCTCGTTTTTAATTGTTTGCTATTAACCTCCTTTCTTTAACCTCCAAATAGAGTGAGGAAAGCATATTCTACATGATTTACTTGGAAAAATAAATCACCTGAGGAGCATAAGAATCTACTCTTGATCTTGTAACACAATCTTTCTCTGTAGCCACATTCGTGGGATCCTGACTCTTCCTCGTTTACACTGCAGGATCCCTTGCACCCACACACCAACTTCTGGTATTTTTTCCCCCACAAATTCCTGGTTTCATCACTGCTCTGACCCCATGCTTTTTTTTCCAGTTCCTTCTTTTATATACTTGAAATATGCCTCTTCTTTCTATTAATTCCTAACTGTGGGCTCCACATGAAAATTCAAGCTACTAGCTTCGTTTCCCTCTAGTTTCTCAGAATATGCCATGACTGTTTAGAGCAACGGTTCTCAACCTGTGGGTCACACCGCAGCCCCAGAGAGGGTCGAACAACCAAAACACAGGGGTCGCCTAAAGCCATCGGAAATCATAACTGTAGCAAAATTACAGTTTTGAAGTAGCCACCAAAATTATTTTTTGGGTTTGGAGTCATTGCAACATGAGGAACTGTATTGTGGGGTCACGGCATTAGAAAGGTTGAGAACCACTGGTTTAGAGTCCACACACAAAGCTCTAAGGTTTTCCTGAAATTTAGTTATCCATCTCTGACTTACCTGTACTACATATCTAGTCATTTTTAAAAACCTTTTATTTAGTACAGGGTCTCACTATGCAGCTCAGACTCATAATGAAGATTCTCCTGTCTCCGCCTCCCCAGTGCTAGGATTACAGGCATGGTAGCTGCCATGGCATGTGATTCCAGGGACCGAACCCAGATCCTTGCACTTGCCAGGCAGGTGCTTAGACCTGCCAAGATATCTCCCCAGCTCTACACATCTAGTTAGATTTCCCACCTTAAACTCTACACTTCAGTTGTAACTTATCACCTCCTACAATCAGTTCTTTTCTAGTAAATCCTGCTTCACTAGTCTTCCAGCCACAGGCGTTGGAAGCAGAAGAAATCACCTATCTTTCTTTCAGGATTCTGTGGCCATACAATCTCCCAAACTCCTCCTGGCCCACTTGCACCTTTACCAGCAAGGCATCCTCACACACTAATGCCTCAGCTTTCTTCCCTCATGTCCAGGCTCTGAGCTCTGCCATCCAAACTACATGTCTAAACATTTGCAGTGCCTTCGCAATGCTTCCTGAGTCTAGCCTGTGAGGGCCCTCAGACTCTACCCCGGAGTGACCCCTGTGAACATCTCCTCAGCCCTCCCTCTGCCCCTTTCTGGACTCCATCAAGAATACCCCCTGGGCACAAGCAAAAAGGCTCATTGTGCTCTGCTAGCTCTGTGCTGCTTGGTGTGGCAGCCACAGGTGACTGCTGAAGCATGGTAAGACCAAACAATGCAGGTTCTCAGTTGGGCTAACCATGTCTTAAGTGCTCACCAGCTACCTGTTGCTATGCGTACTGTACTAGCACAGACATAGAATGCTTCCTACTGATACTGTATTGGAAAGTGCCGCTCCAGAGCTCCTCGGTATCTTATAGCCCATCTACCTTACAATTTACAGCCCATTCCCCACACTAGCCAGCCCCAACTATGCAAACTGCACAGTGCTTCCATGCCACAGAGGGTTTCATGAGTCTTGTCAGGACAATTTACTCCTGTTAACCTTGTAACAATTCTTACACTGTTGTTGTATTTTTTTTTTTTTTTTCCTGCTGTAAAACCCAGGGCCCTCACATTGAACTACACCCCTAGCCTTTTTCATTTTTTAAATTTTGAGGTAGGTTCTAAATTATCCAGGCTGCACTCACCCCGGGACTCCTCCTTCCTCTGTCTCCAGAGGCCACTGCCCTACCATTTATTTGACTTTTTGTGTAGTGTGTGTCACTACATTACCATTTGACTTTTCATTTTTATGTATCTTGCTAATTACTGAGGTTCTTAGAACAAATAAATATGTGTGGGATGAACAAAGCATATCCTTACAATGCTGTGCCAAAGTTATCGAGTAAGGACATATTTAATAACCCTCCCTCATTAAGAGATGTTTTCTTTCAATCTAGACAAAAGTCATACGTTTAGCTAAGTAAATTACTTAATTTATGCCTAGTTACAAGAGCCGAAGATAATTAGTTTTTTTCTTGTGGCATTTGAAATTAAAAAGTCAAAAAGCCATACAGATCTGAAACACTTTGCATTTTGCAAAGAAACTGCAAGAAAGGAGAAAAAAGTGAATGAGCTTTCAGAGACTCTATCCTAATAGAGACTACGAGAAAAATATCTTGGTATGGAAGCCCTAAAATAAGAGAAAACTACAAGTAAGGCATTAAGAAATTATGTCTATAACAATACACTTTTTTACACAGTAAGCACTCTTTCATGCCCCTCCTTCCAAATGTGACAGTGAATATTCATTTATGCATGATTTATAGCTGCATGCATCCACAGTATAATCAAAGATACAGTGAATGTTTAAATTTCAACATGTATTATAGTAAAAGACACATTCCCTGTCATTTCAAACATACTTATCATTCTTTTCTTTTAACATGTTTTTTAAAAATTTAAATATTGACTGTATTTTTCTATCACTCCTTGTATGTTTTTTCTTTAAATTCAAACTCCAAAACCAAATAATTAGTAATGTCACAGAGCTGGGTGCTTCCAACAGAACAGGGCTCCTTTGCCAACCACTAAGCACCAAGCAGAGGAGAAGATCAGGGGGAGTCACACTCCCATGTTTTTGAGTCCAAAGAGGAGACTTAAGACATTTCTCTGTAAGTTAGAACTGTCTGATTTTATTTGAAATTGGTACAATCTTGGCTCTCCAATCTTCTAATAAGGTCCCACTGATTAAATTAGACATGGACCTTTTATTTTCCATCTCTAGAATAAAAAAAAAATCAATTTTAAGCTGTAGAAAACAAATATCGCTCTCTGGTTGTCAAACTTGATTCCTACCTAGTTCCAGCAGTAACAGGTACAAACCATCAGTAACATGCCAAAAAAATTGCTTTTCTCTCCAAATGATCCCTGGTAAACTCAACACAAAGCCTCAGAAACAGTGAGTGTAGGAGGAAGAAACACAGGAACTTTCCAGACACCCAGTGGGAGAAAGGCGTGGCTACCTGACCTGCTCCCTAACTTCCGCAAGCCAGTTACCTTTGGCACCTAAGACTGCCTACCTTAACGGGAACCAACATCATGAGAAAACCCTGCAAGCAGCCATGAACACCAATCGCTGGACCTTGTCCTACAAATAGGAACCCTAAGTATTGATGTTGATAAAAGCACACAGAAGGCAACCCCACAGAGGCACTTCCCTTGAAGGTCGGCACCTGCGGTACGTAAGTGCACACATACACTCATGAGTGTAATAAACACTGCTTGACAGGAGGCTGGAAATAAAGAGAACGCCAGATCCTGAAACAGCCCTAACTCCCTGCCACCCTCTGGAAAGAACAAGTGAACTGTAACATATCATAGGAGTAGACATCAAATATTAAAAAAATAGAGCTGTATATGGTGGCACACACCTGTAATCCCAGAACTCAGGAGACTGAGGTAGAAGGATCCATTGTGAGTTCGAAGCTAGCCTGGGCTACAAAGTGAGCTCAAGGTCAGCCTCAATTGCATAGAATTGCCCTGCCTCAAACAGATAAAAATAAGTAAGTACCTAAAGAATTTGTTTATCTCAAGATACAGTGTTTAATTGATCAAGGAAAACAGAGTAACTTTGATAAAATAGATAAACTGCAGTACTAGAACTTTTCCTCCCCAGTACCATGAATCTGTGATCATACATTAAAAAGCCAGAGGGAAATGGCAGGAAATACGCAGAACAGCAAAGATAAAACTAACTGGCCTTTGAAATGTATTACTTTTATGTGAGGTTTGTCCTTTAAATCATGCGTTGTTTAATAATTTCATCCCCTCCTTAAATGTTTAAAGAAGACTGTAGAAAAAATAGCCCCTAAAATCACAAAGAGGACAGTTTTCAAAGCCTAAAATACAATAGCAAAGTGATAACTATGCAGGGATAGTAAAGCAGTTCACACAATGCCTATTTGAGTACCCAAGATTAAAACCCCCAAAATGCAGAATGCAGCTCAAAATCAAGTTCTGAGGGCTGGGTATGAGATAGTTTGGCTTTGCATAAGCACCTGCCTGGCGACTACAAGGACCTGAGTTCTATCTCTGGTATTGCATGCCATGCTGGTCTCGGTGCCAAGCCAGCCACCCAAACCAGGCCTGGTGGAGCACCCCTGCAATCCCAGCACTGGGGAGCCCCAAACAGGAGGACCACTACGAATCTGGGCTGTGCAATGAGACCCTGCATGAGAGAGAAAGGGGAAAAAGAGAAACTGGAAAGACTATTTTGTACTCAGATGGCCTTATTCATAGATATTAAGACTAACAATTACTCAACTAATTCTGCAGCTCAAGGCAAGACACTGAATCCCTAGCCTTAGTTTCTTTTCCTGTAAAATGTGCTAACAACAGCCCTTAGGGACATTATGAGGCTTGTATGAGATTGTAACTCTTATAAACAATACACTGCACACAATGAAAATTCAGACAAAATTACTAGGCTTATCTCTCCTGTCCAGTGATCTCAGTCCAATTACCATCCATGGCACTAATAATAAATATCTACAGAAAAGTCAACTTCATGTTTATGCAGTAGCTTTAACTGTCACTTTCAAATTGCCTATTTTAACAAAAACAGGTAGTAGTAAAATTAACTGCTATGTGTAGTCTTCCTCTCTTTGACCCTACACACTACACATTAACAGAGGGAACACGTGAAGAGAGAGGTCAAGGTCCTGGGGTAGCACAGCTAGGACAGCGACAGCAACCTCTGAGCTTGCAGTGACACACAGCACGGTGCAGCACATGTACACTACACCTGCCCCTGCTGGTCTCACAGAGCTTTCCATGATGATGGACTGTCCTGCACGCATAATCCAGTATCGCAGCCACTATGTACTGAAATTCAGGCAGTACCGAGAAGACGAATTTTTAAGTCTCACTTTAATATAAACAAATAGATGTAGCTATGGCTAACTTCCTGGGTAACACACTGTAAAGGATCCATAAATTAAATAAAGATTATAGAAACTTAAGCAGAAACAAGGGTTTTCTTTTTCCTGACTTGCTCTTAAGTTCAACTCAAATATGTTTGTTTTTAGCGGAGGCTAGTACCTGTATCAGTTAAAGAAATAACATGTCACCTCATATATCAATACAGCACAAACTCAATGCTAGTAACAGGATCAGAGATAAACTAGGTGGTCCTCGGATATTTTAAAGGTCCTTAAGGCCATGTTAAATTCAAGCTCACGTGAAGCGTGATTCAATATACAGATCTGAACTGCAAAGGTCCTTATCAGCACCACCAACACATCTGGCTCTTCAACAAATGGAAAGCTACTTCTTCAGTGAAGACTGAACATGCCTGTATTTGTCTTCCATTTTTCTCCCCAGAAATCCATAATTCCATAAAGTCTCCTCTCTTTCAGAAACACTAGTGTTCTTTGCCACCTCAGCCATCCCACTATAACAAAGTCCATGTACCACCCATATCTGAAGTATAACGCCAGACTCCTGCTTAGCTGCCCCTGTAATATGGTTTAATTATGATGGCTGAACTAATAGGCTGACATCATAGACTTTTACAGGCTGATCCCATGTCATCCTGATGTATCATTTTGCACCAGTTCAGTGCTGTAAATCAATTTATGATCTCAAGCAGGTTGAAAAGGCTGGTAATGATGCTTTCTCGGCCGTCTCCGGAGACTACATTATACACAACTTACATTATTTATAAGGCCTCAGTGATGCCTCCATTAGTCTTGTAAGCCTACACAAATGAGACCTTTTATACACACACAACTTGGCCTTGATTATGTAGGCGGCTGCAGCTTGACTATGTTCATCTAATACACTCTGGTTGAGTCTTTTTCTAATCCACTCAGTTATTAAATTTGGAACACAAAATTGCTAGAAATCAGAAAAATCAAGAACTCCAAACCAAAATTTAGTTTTTATATAATAACCGCAGCCAAGAAAGTGAGAAATACTTCTTATTGCTTTAATGGATTTGTCTGGAAGAAAAAAAAAAAAACTTCTATCACATGAAGTGTAAGAAGTTAACACTTGTAATTCCCTTAAAAAATGCGAAGGCCATCAACTCTTTAAGAGATTGAAATCAAAGGATACTGCAAAAGGAAAAATGTGTTTGTTACATACCTATAGTTACAGGGGTCAAAACTAAATCAAGGACAAATTCCTACTACCCTCTGAAGAAACCCGATCCTGTCTGGGTCCACAGGAGGCTCTGGCATCACCAGCTCCAGAAAATCATCTTTCAGGACCCCGCCTACAGCTTCCCAAGACTTGCTGCATTACACAAATGATACACCACCTGCACACAAATACCAAGTAACTGAGAATGAGAACGGCAAGGGACAGAAGAGGAGGGGATGGAGAGTGGAGGACAAACACTTGTGTTAATCAGTACAGTATACTTAGGCCTGGCACCTACATCACAGTAATGCTGATTCAAAAATATTTACACCAATTGAAAATGCTGGGGGCAGTCAACACCGGTTCTGCCTGGATTATTTTTAAATAATGGTTCCCCGTGCAGCTAGCTCACCTGCCACCAATACAATTTAAAGGGGTAATTATAAGCAAGATGAAAAATGAACCTGGGCAGGGAATAGTTTTCTCATTGTGTTGCCGAGGTGTGGGCGAGTTACCCACACAGGCAATTAGCGTCTCGGTGGAGATGTTCTGAAGTAAGGCCCTCCTGTCATTTCACCGCTGTGCGCGTCGCCACAGGAAGACACAGCAGAAACCACACAACTTCTGCATCATCCCTTAGTTTGAAACTTGAGAGATACAACGGTCACACAAGGGAGAAAGAAAACGGCAGGCTGTCACAGCACTCACGAAAAACGATGCTTTCTCTGGAGATGGTTCTGCGACAGGCCTGGATTTTCAGAAGGAAAGTAACTTACTGATTATCCGGCATGGTGCGTTTCTTTCCTTTTTTAAATCGCCTGTGCCTGAATAAACAAAAGCCGCAGCTCCTGTAGGTGTGAGACCCGGCAGGCATTTGTTCCTCCTCCCGCCCCAAAGATCAAGGAGTCCTAAGTCTTCAGATAGTCAGCGACTAGAAAAACAAGCCCACGTCCGTCTCCTTCACACCCGCCACCGCAAACAACCCCAAGCAACACTAACAAAGGCAGGGTGCCGAGGAAAGAAACAGTTGTTCCACGGCGAACTCACGAAATCACACGCAGTGAGGCCATCGAATCCGGTAAAGGGAAAGGAATGAGCCGACACTGGAGACGCAGGGGGTGTAGGCGGAAGAGGGAAAAAAAAACCCTACGCGCCGCCGCCGCCAAGCCTTTGAATAAATCAGAGGGAATTTCGGAGCGAACTTTCCTTGACCTCGACCCCCAAGAGTCCGTTCCGGGCGCCGGGACAGCCCGCGCGGATGCCACCAAGGGTCCGGGGCGCCCGTGTCCCCTCCTGGGGCCCCCGCTGCCCCCGGCGCGGAGAGGGTAGCGCCGGCCGCGGGGCTCGGAGCCGCACGGGTCGGCCCGCCGGTGCGGGACAAAACGGGGCCGCGGCCGGAGGTCCCGCGACCGGCAGGCCCCGGGCGAGGCTTCCCCGCCCGCCGCCGCGCACCAACAAAGCCGCCGGGAGCTCCGGCCGCGGCGCGGGGCCGGGCGGGGGCAGGCTCGCGCGGGACTCGCGCGGAGGCGCCATCATGGGGGTCCGCGGCTGAGGGGAGGTTGGCTGGGGTCGGGCCCGTGTCGCATTACCGGCTCGGCGGCGCGCCCATCCCGCGGGCGCACGAGGGCCCGGCGCGGGGTCCGCGGCCCCGCTCGGGCGGCCGGCGCTGCGCCGCGCTGCGCTCCGCTCCGGGGTCTGTGCCGCTCGCCTGGCCGCCGCTGCCGCCGCTCCGCCGCCCGCCCGCTCCCCGAGCCTGGATTGATCTGGTCGCGCTGGCGTCAGGGAGTCGGAGCCGCCCAGCCTCCACTCCTCCGCTGCCAATGCCGGCGCACTCGCCCGCCCGCCCGACCGCTCTCACGCGCACCCGCGCGCCGCCGCCGCCGCCGCCGCCGCGCCTCCAGGGATCCTCTCCAAATTCCCGGCCTGGCCGGCGCGAGCGCGGCGCGGCGCGGCGAGGACCCGCAGACGGCGCGGGGGTGCGGCCCAGCCGCCGCCCGCCCCTCCCCCGCCCCCGCCCCCGCCCCCGCCGAGAGCGACGCGCTCGGGCGCTAGACTCTCCCGGCCGCGCCTCCCGGAGCTCGGACGGAGCGGGCTCGGTGCGGGAGCTGCACGTCCAATTCCTGGCCCTATGTGTTTATTTTCTGCAGCGTTCCTTAACGCGCCCGCCGCGCCGCCCACGAACGCGGAAAGCCTGGCGGACTCGCCTCGGTGGGTCTGGCTCCACCGCGCCTTTCTCTTCCCCGACGACCTGCAGGCTCCAGCACCGGGTGGCCCATCGCCTCCCGCCCGCGTGCGTGCCGACTGCTGCGTGGCTGGCTAAATGCGTCTGGGGCCGAGCGGGGTCCACCAAGGGGTTGGGCAAAGGTTGTTGCTCCGAATGGTGACGGAGACCGCGGGGAGGTACAGTAGCTCTTCAGCACGCTTACATTTTGGGTCCCCTTTCTGCAGTGCTTAGATGACACAACCCTCCCCACGACAAAAGCCATTTTAACCCCACCTGTTGATCTGTACACACACTGAAAATACCTTTTTGCAACAGTCAACGTTTTCTCTTGGTCGGTGTCTGGTGTGAAATCTTGGGTAATTACCATAATGTTGAGTTATGTTTAAAGAATTGTTCTGAGGAATAAATTTCACATGAAGCAACAGAATCATTACCAGCGATATAAACAAAATATTGAAGACCATGGCAAATTAATGATACTCTCTAGTTCTTCCTGTGCCATTACATGTCTAGCATTCATTTAAAACTTACTCATTAATGATTTAATTGTTATATCCGTGTCCTACATTTAATTATTCAAAAGAAATGCAACAAATCCCATAAAATGCTATTTATAAATTATACATCAGAATATTTCTGCTAATTAAATTCCTTGCTTTATTAAACTACTTGAGCACTTACTGGTCAATTCTTGGACCTCATCTTATTTTCCCTAAAAGCAGCATTTGGCACAGTTGGCCTTGCTCATTCTCTTCTTCTTGGAGCAATAGCCAGAGTAAGCGGTGTGAAATGCCTCTCTGGACAAAGCACCCCCTGCTTGGAATCGACCTCTGATAAGGTATATCCATATGCTGGGTCATTAAGTCATAAAAATGGCCGTCCTCATTGTCCCTGGGAATACTCCACCAGGTAGAAGGTATACAAAAAAGACAAAACAAAACAAACAAAAAACACGTTTTGCTTCCTTCCTTAAGTCCAGAGCAGACAAATTCATAGAAATAGCTGAGGCAGGAGGACCCTTGTGATTTCCAGGTCAGCCTGGGCTACAAAGTGAGTTCAAGGCCAGCCAGAACCACATAAAGAGACCCATGAATTGTATGCAGTTTTTTTGTATTTTTGTTTTTGTTTTTGTTTTTTGCGGAACTGGTGATTGAACTCAGGTCCTTGAGCTTGCCAGGCAAGCATTATTCTGCTGAGCTATCTCCCAAACCAAACCCAAAAGGAACTGGGTTTTGACTTTGGGTGTTTGTTTGTTTGTTTGTTTGTTTTTTGAGACTCGTTATGCAGTTCAGGCTGGCCTTGAGCTCAATTTTGTAGCCCAGACTGGTCTTCAACTTGCACTGATCCTCCTGCCTCAGCCTCCCAAGTGCTGGGATTACAGGCATGAGCCACCACGCCTGGTTTGAATTGTGTGTTTTAAAGAGTGCAATAAACAGTATGTGAATTTTACCTCAATAAAGCTGTTAAAGACATGACAACCAGAGGCTGCGTATGACTCTTCCTTGGATCATGAAGAGGGGAGCTATGAAATGACATAATGACATTATAAACTTTTTTAAAGCTATAGATGGCCTTTCTTAGTGCAGTCCTAGTGGCCCCAAGTGGCAATTATTAATATTATAGACAGTATGAAATTTAATTTTGCCCCTTGTGCAAATTATTTAAGTGGTAATAAAATTTTGCAAACTTTTTAAAAGGGTCTTACTGAGACAGTTATAAACACTTGAATATGGACTGTTCATATTGTTCTATTTCAGTTTTTAAAAAATCCCTCTGTACCTCCCCAATAAAAGATCTCACAATGTGTATATATCTTTTCTCCCATCCTCCTTTACCTCTCCAACCTAGACTCCTGCCTTCTCTTTTGCTCCCCTGTGCAGGGCATCGTAGATGCCTCCCTCTTAACAATCTTAGCTCTTGTGCGTTAGCAGAGAAAGCAACTGTTGCCACAGAGGCCCACAAGGCTCATGCCCTCTCTTTCCTCATCTCTTCAGTCAGAGTGGTGTTCCCTGCCTGCTGTGGACAAATCTCTCCCACCCTCCTCACCTTGTCACACACACACACACACATTTTTTTGTCCTCTTTCCCTTACTGGCAGTGGATGCTCCACATAACTTGTGTTGGGCTTTCTATTACCACAGCAATAATCAGCTTATAAAGAGAAAAGGACTATTTTACCTCACAGTTTCACGAGTCCCAGTCCATGGTCATTTAGGCCTGTTGCTTTTAGGCTTATAGACAGCACATCATGGTTGAAAGTGAGTGGAAGAGCAAGTGGCTCACTCACTCCATGGTAGCTGGGAAGTGGGGGAGTAGGGGAAGAAAGAAAGGGAGACAAAAGGAGACAGAAAGAAAGAGAAACAGAGAGATCCCACAATCCTTCCTGAATGTCTGACCTATGAACTCCCGCTAGGCCCCACCTCTCAAAAGTTTACCCTGCCTCTCAATAGGGCCAAGCTGAGGACCAAGACATTAACACCTAACTTGTGGGGAACACTCCAAATCAAAACCATGGTGAAATCTAAGTACTTAGCTAACAGAACAGAGTTCTTGGCCTGTTGGATTCAGTACTATCATTTCAGTGACTGGTGCAGTACCTGGCATGAAGGGAGACAGAAAATGAAAAAATACACAGATATCTTAGGCCATAATAGCAGTGGCCAAAAGAGAAAAATAAGAGGAATAGGGATGGTAATTAATCCTATAGGGGCATAAAAGCCTCACCAAAAAGATGTCCTAAAAGAAGAAAAAGAACCTGGGTGATCTTAGGGATGAGTTTCCAACCTTGTAGGTCAAGGGGGAAAAAAGTCTACAATTCAGCACCCAGGGATGAATGTCATAATGCAGCATGTAGTTACTGGTGGGAAGGGTGGTGCAGGGACTGGGTGCACATAGGCCGGTGGCTGCAGGGATGGAATGACTGATGGTTGAGAAATGAGGAAAAGAAAAGACACTCTGGGAGAGTCATGGTAGAATTTCCAGGAAGCCCTATCAATGGCCCGTTGGAGCTTAGCCCTGTCAGCATAGCTGTAGATTTTTCTCCAGCCTCAGTTGCCTTAAAGCAGCAAAGCTCGAGTTAACTAGGTTTTTGCAGGTGGGTATTGAAAGAGGAGAAATTACGGGGGATAGAAGAGAGTGATAGGATACTGTGTGTGACGGGGAGTGAGGATAAAAGGAGTGACAGAAGCTGATCAAAAGACAGGATCCATGGATTGAAGGGCCTGGTGCGGTCCGTGGATTGCCAGAGTTGGGAATGTTTTGTAAAAGGAAGGGAATGGTCTGATAATGAGATGCTTAGCATTCTGGCTAGAGTTTACTAAGCATTTACCTGGTATCTGGTTCAGTGTTAAGCGCCTGAGAGACATCCTCCTCTTACAGTCTCAGAACTCTCCTGTGCTGTCTCCTTCAACTTTGTGTAATATGTCGGTTAGTCCTGATTGTCAATTTGGCTTGAGAGATTTAGAAAAGCACCCTTGTGGATGCGTCCGGTGCTAACTCTGGAACCACACAGTATCTCATCCCCAGCTCTTAACTCTTGCGCACTCTTGCCCCATGCTCTGCTTCCCAGCCACTGTGAGGTGAACTGCTTTGCTCCATCATGCCCTTCCACCATGTTTCTGCTTTGCTGTGTGCAGTTCCTACACTAAATTCTCCGAAACCTTGACACTAAGTAAGCCTCTCCTCCTTTAAATGACAGTATCAGGTGTTTGGCTCCAGGGACAAATAGCTAAGTAGCGGTGAGATCAGTGCGTTTTGCATTAAGGTTTGTGGGAATGATATTGACCATGACACTGGGCATGGTGACACAGCACTTGGGAGTCTGAGCTAGGATGATTGCAGCGAGTTCAAGGCCAGCCTATGTGACAAAGTAAGAGTTTGCCTCCAAAAATGTTTTAAATGTCCATAATGATGAAGCTAATGTTTACATCTGCTGTTTACCGCTCATTGTTTCGAGCTCCTTGCATGTTGTTAACCCCTTTATTCTTCAAGACAGTCCTATGCAACAGATTGCTTTTCTGTGTTACAGGTGAGCAAAGGGAAGCATGGACATGTTAACGGACTTACCCCAAGATCACGGGGTGTAGATACCTCAACATCCTTACTGTGGTAGCTGGTGTATGGCACATGCTCGGTGCAGCAGGCCATCGTTCTCACTGAAAGCTCATAGTGCTGTGCTAAGAATAACATTTCAATCTGAAGTGAAATGACCAGAAAAGATTTCACAGCTTTGCTTCCAGTAACAGTTTCTCTGTGAGGCCTGTATCCATTTGCACATTTTCCCACATTGAATGATTGCCTTCAGCTGCCTTTAACACAAAATCTAAATAATAGTGGCCCAAACAAGATAGGAATTTGTTTCCCCCATATGTATAAAACAAAAACAGGGGGCGGTGGGCAGTGAGATAGCTCAGTGGACTAAATACCTGCTTTGGCAAGCACAGGACTAGGGTTTGACCCCCAGTCCTGCATACCACACAAGCCTTGTTCCCTGGGTGCACTGAGCCCATGATTGAGTCTGGGTGCCTTGTCATGCCAGCATTGGGGAGGCAAAAACAGGAGGATCACTATGAGTCTGAGCTGCATAGAAAGACCCTGCACCAAATACATAAAATGGAAACAAAAACAAAAAAGTGCCTGAAAATAAGAAATCCAGTGGCGGTGAGACAGCTCAAAGATGGCAGAGCCAGGGTCTTCGTGATTTGTTTTGCTTCATCCTCATGTTGATTATAAATGGCTGCTGCAGTCCTAGTCATCATGGAGGGAAAAAAAGGTAAGGACACAAGAGGCCAGCTGAGTCTGAAGCCCATGTAAAGAAGTCATTGCTTTACCTCCATCTGCCTACACCTCATTGGTGAAAACTTTCATGGTCTTTTCTGTCTGCGAAGATGGCTGGAATTTTTTTTTTCTAATGCAAGAAAATTGAAACTGCTATAAATTGAAGAAATGAGGCAGGAAGTAAAGGATGAATGCAGAAGTGCCCTCCCAATGATTTCCACCGGCCTTTAAGCATCCATGGTTCCATTTCTAGGGTTTTCGGTTTGCTTGCAAACTTGACATTTAACGTGTTCTGAAAAGAGGTAATAAGAAGGATGATATCAGGAGCCAAGGCAGAAATTGAGAAGCAGGCCACAAGGGCCAGGAACACGACGCACCTAACTCACTTTGCCTGTGAGATAAAAGTGTACTTAGGGTATTTGGAAATAAGCAGCACTAGGGGGCTGGTCGAATAGCTCAGTGGATTAAAGTGCTTGCTTGGGCAGAGGCAGGGGCCTGGGGTTTGATCCCTGCGCCTGTCATGCCTACTAGGCACCTCCAGGCACACCAAGACTGCAATTGAAAGGTTGAGACTGAGTGTGGTGGCATGCACCTATAATCCCAGCACTTGGGAGGCTGTAAACAGAAGGATCACTACGAGTCTGATCTACATAGTGAGACCCTACACATCCTGTACTAAATACATAAAAATAAATAAATAAATAAATAAAATAAACAAACAAACAAATAAATAAATAAAAATAGAAGCAAGCATTGGGAATCCAACCACCATAGCTGTAGCCTGTACCTTTGATATTGATGTTTCTTTCTCAAATGTCGCTCTTTCTGACTTACTTTATCAGTTGTACTAGGGATGATAAAGAACCATATTTGAAAATAAAATTAATAATAAATAGTGATCCAAAAGGCTGAAGTAGCCAACTGAATCATACATATGCAAGTACTGTTTATTGAGGGTTTTTTGGAGGATGGTCAATTCTTATAAATAACAGCTGCCTTTTCTTCTAACATGACACCAAATGAGAACTAAAATCTAAGAGAAGTCGGCAAGATGAGAGTGTGCATGTGATCTTCAATATCTTTAGCCTTAGTTCTGTGGCTGTCTTGGCTGGGTAATATTGTGCCTCCAAGAGTAATGCACATTAGCAACCTTGAGAAACTCTCTGGCCGCCGCAGCATAGAGGAAGAACCGCAGGCCACAATTTACTTCTGTAACTTGATCCAAAAGGATTTCAACTCACAAGAGCAAATGTCCTTCTGGTTTCCTGAAGGATTCTTCCACTCTGCATCAGCAAATACCCCAAATTACCTCATCTTTCAAAAGAAAGGTTTTTATTACCTTTTTTTTTTTTTTAAGCAAACATTTTCTTGAGAGAGAGTTTAGCAATAATCGATATGGCATTAGGAGCAGTGCATAATTAGAAGAGCAGAACGGTAGGTATTCCAAGCATGGTTTTAGTATTACACATTGCTATCCTCAGTGTATTTGCTTAGTTCACAGATATCAGTATAAGAGAATTTGAGACTAGAAAAAAAGGCCACAGAAGTCTAATGCTACAATTTTGTAGATGGCTGAGTTCCTAAACCATTATGTAACAATGTGTATTCTATTTTTACATTCTATGGGGGTTTAAAAGTTTAGAATGTCAACAATTGATGGGAAGTACCTGTTTTATTTTAGGTCTAGGGCATTTGATATTCAGAAAGATAGTTATGTTAGTCTCAAGTGCCCTAGTTATAGGGAATGATATCATTAAGCTTCTCTTCTGGATGGTTAACAACTTAAATTGGCGGTTCAAATAATTAGAGAAAAAGAAGGAATACAAGTATAGCCAATATTTTGGCTTTAGTCCTTCAAGGTCAGTAAGAACACAAGACATAAAAGAACCTGTACTGTAACAGCATATAACTCAGTGGAGCCCCAAATTTCCTGTTCCAGGAGATTATGGGGCCACAGAGGAAAGTGATTGATGATGTACAGCGTTCCTAAGGAGAGTCGTCTAGAGAGAAAACATTCTGTCAGGCTTCCACAGAGAGCAAAATGGCCAAGTGATGGCCATGATCCATCCAGAAGACTGACACTTGGTTTCAGGGTAAATCCTGAGGGGACCTGAATAACCTTGTCAGATACTAAAGTTCTTTATTTTTTGTAACATAGGTCTTGCTGTATCTTGGTCTTAACCATCCAGCAGAAAAGTCTAACCACGAAGTATAAAAAGGAAAGCCATATCAATATGCTGAGTTGTAAAAGGCTCAAGTGAACAGGTTCCAATAATGCCAGATGAGCTGATAATCCACCAGTGTTATGGACTATTGGACTATATAGACAGCTACTTTCTCTTTGCATGAAAAGAAAGATCTGCACTAATGTTGTTTAGACAACAAACCATGTCTGCATCCTGTACTTTGAACAACTATGACAAGGAACATTATGCAATGTATTAATTAATGCAAAAAATAATAATAGAAGCCACTGTAGAAAAATAAAACTATCCAAAAGAACACACACACATAGAAAAAGAAAGGCTAATGTTGTACTTTTCCTTTTCAGACAGGTGGTCAGGTTTTTTATTTTGTTATTTCCAGTTAACACAGGGATGCTCCACATCACTTAAAACTCCCTTGAAGTTTTTTGTTTTTAGATCAAACTCAAGTTGTGTCCATGTCAGGTTCACTGCAGTTGTATTGACCATACAAGCCACAGCTGTTGAAGTAGAATATATTTTGTAAAACTACAGGAGAGAGAACAGATGTGATGGCTACTAACTAAGGTCCACATAAAAGTGAAAGAGAAATATTGATTTAGTCAGCAACTATGTATTGACTGCATATTGTGTCCTGGGCACTCTTTCTACGCACTAAGATGATGGTGAATTTCACTTTAGACTGGAGATTTTTTTTTTTTTTTTTTTTTTTGTCTTTTTGAGACAGGGTCTCACTGTGCAGTTCAGGCTGGCCTTGAGCTCACTTTTGTAGCCCAGGCTGGTCTCGAACTCGCACCAATCCTCCTGCCTCAGCCTCCCGAGTGCTGGGATTACAGGCATGAGCCACCACGCCCGGCTTAGACTGATGATTGTAATTCCACCAGGGAGACAGAGACTGGACGCAAGTTAAGGAGTGATCATTTAAGCTGTGAGGATGATAAAATAGTGTAAATGACAGCAATGTTAAGGGCTGGGTAGAGCTCTCTTTAGATAATGTGGCCAGCAAGGCTTCTCTGAGGGGACTTTTGGACTGAGATGTGGACAATGAGATGCTTCTAACTCATCTACAGATACCATGTGTATACCTCCCTGGGACTTAAATTTTATCCTCAATATGAGAGGAAGGCATTGAATGGTTTAAAGAAGTAGGAAGTTAACATTGAGGTTACCTTCTCCTGAGTCCTCAGCAGACAAGTGGGAGCTACAGGGATAAGGAGAGGGGAAGCTGGTGGCCAGTGGGACAATGCGACAGCGGTCACAAGAGAGGGTGGTGGCTTCAGCCAAGGGCTTTTGGAGCAGGATGGCCCGCAAGCAGACAGAATGCAATGGTAAAGATGAGTACTCTTTGCACTGAGAACCTCAAGAAGACAAAGATGGGTGACATCAAAGTTAGTTGGCATCTTCTGGTGCCCTGAGTTCTTGTGAATTTCAGGAAATCTGTTTTGTAAAAGATGCCTTCTCTTATTTACAGCTCTCAACGATCTCAATAGCCTCCTCTTCAAGAGTGAAGAGTTGCAGAATTTCTCTACCAAGAACACCTTTTCTTTTTCTGTGGTTTGATCTGCAGTTTGCTTTTTCTCCTGAACAATAAGCACCCATCCTAAAGCCACATACACAAAAACATTCATAAACATCTAAAGGAGAGCCACAAAAACACAGCTCTTCCTGTTCCTAAATATTTTTCTGGTTGTATCCATCTGAGTTCCCCAAAGAGTAATTTATACCTCACAAATCCCACTTTCCCGTCACCCACCATGGTCCAATTTCTTTTTTATGTTAAGCTGTTGAAAATATTCACAGCCAGGTATGGTGGTACTTTTCTTTTTTTCCTTTTTAAACATGTTTGGTTGTTGTAGAGTCTCACTGCGCAGCTTGGAATTGTGGTGATCCTTCTGCTTTTAGCCTCCCCAGCACTGGGATTGCAAGCATATCCCACTGTGCTCCTGGACTCTGGCAAGCTCAGCCTGCCCTGAGGTTGGGCTGGCCCAGCATGTGGTGTGGGAGATCGAACTGCAGTCTCTGTGCTTGCCTAAGCTTGCCTTAGCAGGCAGTGTGGCCCACTGAGCTATCACACTGGCCCATTTCCTTAAAAATACAAGAAAAGGGAGGGGAAATGTCTAGCGATGTAGTTCTGTGTGAAGGCCCTCAGTTCAATCCTCAGTAGCAGGACAAAAGAAAAATTCTTGCTATGCTGGTGCCATTGGCACCTGCGGGATCGGTTGTACGTCTACAGTTTAGCTCTCATTAAAAATTCATTGGCCATCCAATTGCCAGTAGTTTTCTTTCTTTACTCTTTTGGTTGGCTCAGATTCACTAGAAATGAGCAGTTATCCTTCCATTCTCAAAAACGTTCTAAAAGATGAAACAATCCATTCTTCATTCCTTGAGGACTATTTGAGTTCACAATGGAATATTCAAGAGTTGTAACAAGGAATTAGGACTGTTTTCCAGATGCTGTAAGGAATAATCTCCAGAGTATATTAAGAAAAGTAAGGTGAGAGGAAATACTGTATAGCATCATTTATTTATAAGAGATGTAGGGCATGAATGTACATATGCTTCTAATGGAAGGACCAATGAGAGGATAATCTAAAACTATTTTTACAAGGTACCTACAAGATGAGTATGGTGGCACACACCTGTAATTTCTGATACTCAGGAGATCAGGGCAGAAGAGTCACAAGTTCCAGGGCAGCCTGCACAATTCAGCAACACCTTGTCTCAAAAAAAAAATAATAATTAAAATTAAAGATCTTGAGATGGAGTTTAGTGCAAAGGCCCTGTGTTCAATCCCTGATACCTCCCCCAAAATCAAGTTATATATAGGAGAAACTAGACTTTCCTAAAAATAACATATTTTGTAGACTTCAGTGTGACCATTTTACTTACTTGTAAAACAAAAGTAATGTTTAAAAAATACTACTTGTTGGGTTTTTTTTTTTTTTTTTTTGAGGACTGTCAAATACTTATACATAACTGCTACATTTTCTTCTAAATATTACACCAAATTATAACTAAAATCACAAATGAGAGAAATGAGTGTCAACATGTGATCTTTGTATCTATAAATTGTACTGGAAGGTCTAACCTTAGATCTGTGGCCATAGCGGCTTGTTAACATTATACCTCCAAGCACAATACAAATTAGCAACCGAATTCTTTTGGGTGGCTCAGATGCTAGGAATGCACAGTCATTCTTCGATTCTCAAAAATTTTCCTCCAAGTACAATACAAATTAGAACTACAACAAAAATTGAACTATTTAATCTGTGAATCCAGTCAGAGACAGACCCCTGTTTTATTCCCTTCCATCTTATTTTGTTTTTGGTGTGTGTGTGTGTGTGTGTGTGTGCGCGCGCGTGTGGTACCAGGGGAATGAAGTCAGGAACTTTGAATTTGCCAGACAGGTACTTAAGCTGAAACAACTATTTTAAATGATTTTTTTGTTGTTGTTTCTTTTGAGACAGGGTTACACTCTGCAGTTCAAGTTGGCCTTGCACTTACTTTGTACCCCACGCTGGCCTTGAACTCACAGCCAGCCATGTGCTGGGATTACAGGTGTGTACTGCCACACTCAGCCTTTAGATGACTTTTTAAGATTTTTTACTATTTTCTAAATGTATTTCATACAGGGTCTTGCTATGCAGATCAGACTCCTAATGACCCAAGCACTGGGATTACAGGTGTGCACCACCATGCCCAGTCTCAATCACTGTCTCAGCAGACCCCAAGGGTGGGGCTGGCACTGCACGCTGGGGATTGAACCCTGGCAACCGGCCTCTGCACTCTGCCTAAACAGGCTTTTTAGTCCACTGAACTATCTGGCAAGCACTAAACGACTTTTTAAAATGCAGTAATCCAACTATCAATCCTCAGTTATTTATCATTTAAGAACAAAAATAACAAGGCAAATAAAATAAACCATTTTCATTAGTTACTATTGATAGCATGTGGCCTTTTAAATTTGAAGTTACTATTAAAATGTATGGCAGGCTGGCATGGGATGGAGCATACTGTTTCAAGGTAATGGAGCACACTGTTACAAGATTGGAATTGTTTCCAAGGTGCTGGGCCAGACTAGCAGCATGAATTTGCACAGCAACTCACACTCTTGTTTTCTACATCCATAAAACATAAATAGCCTGTATCTCCTTAGCTTCTGAGAACCATATATGATGCACTTTGTGTAGTGCAGGCTCCTGGGAAGAGCTCCGTGCTACCTGGATGTATGAATGACCTTTGTGTCATTTCACCGGGGATGCTCAAACACCTATCGCAATTTATTACAGCACAATAAATGCTCAATAAACATTTGTGAATGGATTTACCTCCCTGATGTTCAATTAAGTACAAATAGATTCAAATGGGTGAGACCCCAAATTTCTATTTAAAGGGCTTAATATATTGCACATGTATTAGTTGATGTATGAAAAAGTATGCTAAGCACATGCTGTACTTTAGTTGACTTTCTTCCACCTATTTACATTCTCATAAGGTCAATTATGCTATTGTGTAAAACAGTCTTACGATCAGCTTATACCTTGAGCAAAATTGCTTTCCAGACATCTAACTAGTTCTTCACTAACAAGGAAATGTACATCTGTGTTCACAGCTATGAAATCCAGTACTACATGAGTGCAGTTTTTAAATGTGTGTGTTTTCCCACACAAGATTTCAGGGGACTGTAGCTGTTTTGGTCTTTCAAACTCTTGCTTTGAGATTCCTACTTTTGTAGAATGTCCTAATTTTGCAGAAGATTTTTTTTTTCTGAATTAGACACAAACATTTTAGTCCAAAAAAGACCCATGTGCATATTCAAAATTTTATGTTTTAAAAACTCTTCCTTAAGGACAGTCACCTTGAGAGAAAACATTCTCTCAGGCTTTCATAGAGAGCAAACTGGTCAAGCAATGCCCGTGACTCATCCAGAGGGCTGGCACTGACAGATCTACAAACTGCTGTACATGGTTTCAAGGTAAATCCTGAAGGGACTCGACTGACTTTGTCAGGTACAAAAGTTATATTTTTTGTTATATAGGTCAAGCTTTATGTTGGCCTTAAACAGCCAGCAGACAAGTATAGCCACGAGGTATAAAGCCAAATTAGTATGCTGAGCTGTAAAAGGCTCAAGTTAACAGCTTCCAACACTGCCAGTCCTGCTGATACCTCACTATTATGGACCATTGAACTATATTGGGTTATTCTGCTGAATTCACACACCTACAATATTTGAATGGCAATGGAACACCCATCTCTGACAAAACAAAAAAAGGAGGGGGGATATACATGAAGGACCATTTTTTAGTGAACAAAAAATATATATACATATATATAATTAAAAAATATATATAATAGCTAAGATATACAGCTTTCTCTTAGTTTAATAAGAAGAAAGATTTGTACTAATAGTGTTTAGACATGATATCAAGTCTACATCTTATTCTCTGAATAACTACTACAAAGACAATAATATGCAATGTATTAATTATTATAACTGTCCTACTAGCCTGTTTTGAAACTGTCTAATTGCTATTTCTTTCTCATTAAAATTAATTTTTAAAAAACTCAAAAAAAAAAAATCTTCTTACACTGGAAGCAGCAAGGAACACCTGATTTATTAGCTGGCTCCCAGTATTCCAGTAAGGTAGAAATGTGGTACATATCCCAGAAAAGTTCCATCAACTGTTTTCTAGCTGGGTAACACACTTTTTTATTTTTAAAAAAAAATCAGATAAATGTTTGTCATTCTGTTAATAGAGGCTACCCTGACTCTTTCAGTTAACCCTAGGTGAAATCAAATTATTAGTGCCCAGATCAGCCACAAAAGCCCTTGGGTAGGAAATACCTTATCCTCTTCCTTTACCTGGAGGTGAAGTTATTTATCCTTGTTTGCACTCTGCATCACAGTAGTAACTAGTCAGACCTCTTTCCTCCCTGATAAAATGGCTCCTAAAATCAGAGCAAGGACAGGAAAAAATGCCTTTCCCCACACTGGCTATCACTTCCTGGATGTGCATGACTTAATGCTTGCTAACCCACAAAAGGAGGAAGATATACGATTTGAAGTAAGTCCTTTGGTGTCATCTCCTTTCTCTGTCATCTTTAATGTGCTAGGATATCTGGCACTGGGCCCAGAAAAATTGAGATTTACTTCCACTCTTTTGAAGCTCTCTATTTCCTTTAGGTAAGGGCATTCATCAGTGAGGAAATGCTATTTGGCTCCATTTAGCTCAAAGGGATCTAGATTGAAGCCCTCCATCATCCAAGCTTTCTCCCCAAGGATCTATATTAATGTGTTCCTTCCTCTCTCTGGTCCATTCCCACAAAATATTTCCCCTCCTAGTAGTGTTCTCACTGGATACATATGAACCATCATCAATCTTCCATCCTACTTTGTTGTATTTGGATACTCTTATGTGGGTTAGCTTCCTGGATGAAGTTGTCTATCTAATAACTACTTACTGAGCATCTACTATGGGTATTGAGTTTTATGGGTTAATAACTGTGGAACTGATGTCCTGGTGGATTCTGCACATGTCCTGTGAGATGATCTCATGCAGGGAGTCCACTAGTGTCTTGAGGAAACAGTGTAAAAACCCAGACCAGTGCAGGTAGACTTTCTTTCTTTCAGAGGTTCTCCCATCTACCTTCTGGGTCCACTTTTCTCATAGACAGTTGGTGTTCTCTGCTTCACATATTCCCAGAAAATGTGCTCTGAACTGACTGCAGGTGTTTTGGGAATACATTTAAGGAATCTGAAGCAAGACCGTAAGGGAAATGACTCATTTTGGAGAAATTCATGTCAATATTGTATCTGGAATGACCACCTCATGAGCTTAGAATTCAGACACAGTCACCTTCTTTTTATTTATTCTACTTATTACTCAAACATCCACCTGCCCTTCGTGACAGGAAATCCACTTTTGTCTCCCAACTCTTCTGCGTGGGTAAGAGTACTACAGACTTAATTATTTAGTTCAGAGGAAACCAGTCACACTGAAAGAAAAAGAAAAAAGGAAAACAAGAGGTGGGAGATGACTGGGAAGTATGACCAGTTCACTAGCATCTGGGCTTGAGTGTCCACCACAGGAAGTGAAAGACGGGTCCTGGCCCTCCTGGTGGCAAGCAGCTCCTTGCTCACCATCCCAGTGGTACTTCTATTTATTGAGCTCCTCTCCTCCCATTCCCTAGCAGCTCTGAGGCCATATTTATTTCAGATTACAAGACCAAGTCACAGTGCTCAACACCATGCCCAGTGGGGCAAGGTTAGAAAATAATCTCAGCAACTGTTGTGCTAGAACAGTCGTTTCCCGGTAAAGGCTCTGGTGACCTGCCAGAGCATCTTCTGCCACCTCGGACCGTCTCAGCCCATCCCAACCAAGAGTCCCCCTGCTACATGCAAAGGGGAAGGGCAGGGATTACTACGCACCAAGCACACACCCATTCTGCACATGTACAGCGACACCTACACCTACCCACCATCTCAAAGGACTGCCATTGGCTCTGCATTTTCATAACTCACAGGGTCATTTCAATGATTCTCTACAATGAGGCAATATGCTCAGAAGGACTGTTTTGGCTCCATATAAGAGAAGGAATAGCTTGTTACACTAAGTTCCCATAGAGACGCTAGGACTATGGGTATGGAGTGAGCCAAGTAAACATATTCAGGGCTCATTTATTCACAGGGGGAGAGATAGACTATTCATTTCTGTTTTTGTCATCTGGTAGCTTTATTAAGCATTAGCATTTTAATAAATAGGGAAAATACTAAAGAGAATGTGTTAGTGACACTTCTGGTGTTAGTTTTCATTGTGTCCTTGTATGGCTAAGGACATGATATTCTGTCCCACACTGAACACTTGGGCATTATGGCTGAGCCTGGTGGCATATGCCTGTAACCTCAGTGCTCAGGAGCACGAAGCAAGAGAATCCCCAGGAGCAAGGTCAACCTGGACTATACCTAGTGAATTCAAGTCCTGCCTAAACTACATAGTAAGACCCTGTCTCAGTAAACCCTGTCTCAAAAACTATTTTTGAACATTATAGACCACAATACCTCTTTATAGCGCTGTTTTGAAGATCTTATACTTAATTCAATGGACATAAAGCTTGTACATATTTATAGGTATTATGATATTTGATAGCTGTATACACTATGTATAAGCAGTGTACACTTACTTAGCTGTGTCTAAGTAAGCTAAGCACATCTGTCTCCTCAGACACTGTGTTTCCATAGTGAAAACATTAAAAGTCTTCCCAGCTTTTTTGAAATATATGTTGTCATTTTCAGTAATCACCCTATTATGTAACACAACACCAGACCTTATTTCTCCTAATAGAAGTGCCCATTGGTTTAAGCTCCTCTTTCTGATACTCTTTCCAGCTTCTGATAACTATTATCTTATTCTCAACTTCTACAAGGTCAAGATTTTTAGGTTTCGCATTAGGAGTGCTCCCATTTTCACGAGCATTTGTCTTTTTGTGTCCAGCTTATTTCACTTAACATAATGTCCTTCACTTCCACCTTTCACTTTGTAGCCACTGACAAGAATTCATTCTTTTTATAGCTACATAATGTTCCATGGCATTTCTGTACCACATTTTCTTGATTCACTCTCCTGGTTGATCAATTGTGTCAACTTGAGAAGTCCAAAGCTTAGCTAAATAGGCTCAGCAATTCCACACCCTAGGGTGTGGAGGCCCCAGCCCAGGCTGACTCATTACTTAAAGGATATAAAAGGGACTTGAGGAAGTCTGGCCTCCATAGTCGGCTTGCACATTTGTCTCCTGTCTTCTGGCGCAGACCCTTAGGCCTCCACCTTGGATTCTTCAGCTTCCGGTGTAGACTCACCAGCCTTCTGGCACAGCCCCATTGGCCTCCTGATGCGGACTTCCACAGAACACTGCAGTGAGCCCCAGACCTTGGACTGAACCCCTCAGTCTTCAGTGTGTAGAAGCCCTGTCCACATTTCCTCATCCGACACTGTGGCTGACCCCAGCGTAAGCCAATCTTATGATTTCTTATGCATTTGGACATCTTGTGTTGTATCTGTTCCTCTAGTAAAACTCTGACTGATATACCAACTCCATTGGTGGACATTTAGATTGTTTCCAAGGGAATCCTTACTCTTTTAGAAATAGAGAAATTTATGTACATATAGAAATTCTTTTTTTTTTTTTTAAGAATTTTTTATTTTATTTATTATTTTTATTCTTGTTTCAGAATCTTTGTTTATTCACTCATTTTTATGGCTGGCTCAGCCCACCCTGAGAGCAGGGCTGGCGCAGCATGTGGTGCCAGGGATTGAACCGTGGTCCCTAAAGCCACCCAAGCTTCCCCAAGCAGGGGCTTTAGACCACCGGGCCCCCATATAGAAATTCTTAAATACAAACAAGTAACAGCTTTCATTATTTTTTCTTCCTGTCCCTATGAGACAGATTTTTTTTTAACATTGTGTCCTTGAAAAGAATACTAAGTTATAGATACATTTAATTATAAAGGACATATGAGAGGGCTGAGGAGATAGCGTGGTGGTCTAAGCTCCTGCCTGGCAAGCACAAGATCCCAAACTTGATCCCCGATACCATACGTTGTGCTAGCCCCGGAACTGGGCATGGTGGCACACGCCTGTAATCCCAGCCCCACAGAGGCTGAGACAGGAGGATCACAACAAGTCCAAACTGTGCAGTGAGACCCTGTACCAAAAATTTAAAACAAAAAAGACATATAAGATTCATTATTTTAAAACTTGCAGCCAGGAATAGTGGCCCATGCCTGTAATCTCAGCTACGAAGGAGACTGAGGCTGGAAGATCAGCTTAGCTCACGAATTTGGAAACTTTGAGCAATATACTAACACCTTATTTCAAAATGAAAGCAAATTTTTTAACTTTTCCATTATAAATACAAAAATAAATACCAAAATAAAAGTATGAGGAGAAGAAATACAATAATGAAAGTGTACCTTACAGGGGAAACCATTGTCAAAGTGAAGTCTCACCAACCCCCTGGATGTTTCCTGAACTTCTAAGCTGCTGGTGCTTTTTTTGTTCATGGCGGGACCAGAATCTTACCGCAGTCAGGGATCCGGATGCGCCCACAAGCTCCAAGTTCCCTCCTGCCTGTGACATTGTTACCTGTTCTTGGTTGCACATTCTGGCCACTCCTATTTTCCACACACCGACCCCTTATCTCTTTTTCAGGCTTCTTTCTGATTCCAAAGTTCACCTGAGATTTTGGTTTTTCTCTCGCTCTTTCTCTCTTCTGAGGCCTACTCACCCACTCTGTGGTTTGGCCGCCATCTTTCCAGACTCCATTGCCTTGCTGCCAACCTTCTTCTTGGAGTTCTTCAGCACACATTCTCTGCTGCTTTACTTAGGCCCTGTGGACTGACTCACCTTCACAAGTCACAGAAAGTTACATCTGAAGCTCCCCAAGGCATTTTTCACCAGGGAAATTTTCTTAGATCTACCCAGGGTGCTCCAAGATACCATGAACCCTTCTTGCTTTTACAAACACTCTTCCTAGCTTCAGAAGTATTGCAAAATCTCTATCTTCAGGACTAGTACGACCGCTGCCTGATAGCTACACTCCAAGGTCTCTTGTTCCTTGTCTGTATCTTGCTCTAGGATCTCCCGGGGGACTTTCTTCAGCTCCCTCAACCATAAACATTTTGACTCAGTCTGTCCACCATGAACCAACTTCCTTGCAGGTCAAGCTTCCAGCTATTTGCTTGTTAATTTTACTTTCATGTTTACTTCCAAACATATCTTTTTCATGAATTCCTTATTTCCTCCACTGACATTGTCACCTTTTGGGCCAACTGGATAATGAGCTGGTCACTTTTCTCCCCAGTGTCATTTGACTTTTAACGTTTAAGACTTTTAAAAATAATTTATCTATTTTTTTTTAATAGGATCTTGCTATGCAGCTTCCATCCAGTGGCATGCGGTACTGGGGATCGAATCCGGGTCTTTGCACTTGCCAAGCAGGCACTTAGACCACTGAGCTATCTCCTCAGCTCCTGTTTGACTCTTACAAGTTCTCGCTCCTGTGGATTCTATTGCCGCGTCTTCTTCCTCTCCTGCCCAGTCCTGCACTTTCGCAGCTTTCTCATAGCTCTCTCTTCCTTCCCACTTCATTGTCTGTACCTGTAGATTGCCATTTAAGTCTTCTCTGAAACTAGTCAGGATTCAGGTCGTGACACTTCCTGGCTGAAATCCCTTCACCCTTACTGAGCCACTGTCTGTGAGAAAACAAACAAACAAAAACTTCAGCACAGTTTTGGAAATGTATAATGGCAATTCTCAAATGTTTTTGTTTTAGGATCCTTTTTTGGAACTCTTCATACTTAGGCATGACCCAAAGACACCTTTATTTATCTACATATTTTGTACAGGATCTTGCTATGCAGCTTCCTCCCAGTGGCGTGTGGTACTGGAGATCGAACCCAGATCTTTGCACTTGCCAAGCAGGCACTTAGAACACTGAGCTGTCTCCCCAGCTTGGGAATTAAAGCTGAGCACCCTTCCAAAACACTTAATTATATATTTTTACAGTAATAATAACAAAGTCACTATGTTAGCATAAACACAATGTTTTACAAAAATAAATTATTGTCCAATTAAAAAGTCAACAAGGACTAGCTAGAACTTTTTGCATGTTTTTCCAAATCTCTGATGCTTTACTTAATAGAAGACAGCTATTTCTCATATCTGCCCCTGTGTTGAGTCTGTATATTACATGTAATGGAGCCTCTGAAACTCCATTATATTAGAAAAGTTAAGTGAAGAGGGAAAGAATGTGTCAGAATTACTGGGGAAATAGTCCTGTCCCTATAAAGCCCTTGAAAGAATCCCATGCACTGAGAACCTTCTACTCCTCTAGCCTGCTGTCATTGGTCTTCAACCAAACCTCATATTGCAATTAAGCCACACAGTACCTGCCCCCTACTTCATATTCTATATAATATGTATCTCCATCGAACAATTTCACATTTACTTTGGTAATATCCCATGGTTGGTTCAGAGTACAGAGAATCAGTAGGTAAAAGAAACTAAACCTTTCCCCTTCTGATTTGCTAGAAAGCTGGTTAGTGCTGGAGTCACAGAACTAAGATGCTGGCGACTAACGTTTTAGGGTATCCCGGACATATCATTTATCTTGTTGATCCTCAGTTCTTGCATTTAGGAGCAAAGGAAATGTTATAAGATGTTCTCAGAAAGTTGGTACAGGTCTAAAATCATCTATGAGTTGAAATTAAATCATCTGAAGTCTGTTTGGATATAGGAAATAATTATTAATTCCAGTCATTTGCTACCCACTCAAAGCACAACCTGCTCTCTTCTTGAGGATGCTAGAATGACATCAGGTTCCTGTGTTCACAGTTTCTAGTTACTGTCTTGAAGAGGGATTTGGGAAGGGAACCGCTGGGCCTCTTTTGAGCTGTGTGAGTCAGTGGGTGGTTTTATTTGCCTTGAAATAAATTGCTGGTACAGTTGATAAAATGTAAAAAATTTCCAGCTATCATTCTTCAGGTCTTTTCTGTGTTCCTCTTTCCTTCCTGCCTTCCCCTTCAGAGACCCCAGCATGTTTCATACACTCAGTGACGTACCCGTTCTTGTTTGTTCGGCTTTTCTTGATCTCTGTTTCCTTTCCAACAGTTCCTACTGCTGTGTTCCAAATTTGCTATTCATTTTTCTATAGCATCATTTGTTCTTGGAATCTTGAGTACATTTTTCACCTCAGCCTCTGCATTTCTTATCTCTAATATTTTATTTGAATTTTAAAGGTTTTTTCTTTCATGTCTCTTCTTAACATGCTTATATTTTCCCCTGCCTCCTAAACATACGGAATGCATTGTAATTGCTAATATGCATATCCTCTAATCTATGATCCATTTCATTAGATCTGTGCAGAACTAATTAGTATTGACAGATTTTGCTTTACTTTATAGATTATATTTCTCTTTTTACTTGGCATATTTTTCTTCCTTGCATGCCTTTGATTATACAGGAGAAGTTATGAATTTTATATTACACGCTGGTTCTTCCCTTATTCTTTCATTTTTGGGCTTTGTTCTGGGATGCAGTGAAATTTCTTAAACACAGTTTTATCTTTTCAAAGTTTGCTTGTGAACTTGTTTAGGTGGAAACAGAGCAATCCTTAATCCAGGGCTAATTTGACATCCTTACTGAAGGAATACCTTTTGGAGAGCTCTACTTGTTTTTGTGTAGTGTGGAAGGTCTTTTCATTCTGGATGCATGTGAGATGTGTGTGTGTGTGTGTGTGTGTGTGTGTGTGTGTGTGTGGTCTCTGGGGATTGTCCACCTCTGGCTCTTATAAAAGCATGCATATGCTGTAGCCAATAGTCAGCTAAAGACTCAAGAGGAACCTTCTGCAGGTACCTGAAATTCTCTCTCAGCAGGTCTTTGGTTTCTATGTAAGGAGACCACAAGTTCCACCTGTTCTGTGCCCTTAACTCTGGGAACCAACAGACTCTGATTTCTTTCTCCTATACCACAGCCTGAAACTGCCTCTAACCCCTACACTGGAGCATTTCTATGGATTACTTTGCTCATTTTCAATCTTTCAGGACCATTGTCCTGTGGTATCCTGCTGCCTGATATGGAATACCTGAAAACTTGTTTTTTTGTAATGTTGCTATTATTATTATTTTATGTATGTGGTATAGGGTCTCACTATGTGGCTTGGGTTCATAGTGATCCTCCTGTTTCTAGCATCCCCAGTGGTGGGATTCCAGGCATACCTCACCATATCCAGTCTTGGCAGTCAGCTCATCGGGCCCAGGAGCAGGGCTGGCATGGCATGTGGTATCTTGCGCTTGCCTAAGCAGGCACTTAGTCCACTGAACTATCTCACCAGTCTTCCAACTTTATTTTTTGTCCTCTCTCATGTTCTTATCAATGACTGGGTGTGTTGTGGTTTGTGCTAGTTGTTCACCAAACCTTCATGTAGTCATTGGGTGATGTTTATAGTTTGCGATTAATTCGTGATCTAGTGCTGGGATTATAGGTATGAGTGCTGCTGTGATTACGGATGTGAGAGCTATACTCCTGGATAGCCTGAATGCACTAGAAGGACAGGAGAGAGGCTCTGATGCTGTCACTGCTCCCGCCACTCCTCCCTTTTCGCTCTTGCTGTTTTGTCATTTTCCACCACCATGAACTGCCACCGTCTTCCATGTGCCACTATGCCTTGGAGCCAATCGAGTATGGACTGAAACCTCCACAAACTGTGAGCTAAATAAACCTCTCCCCGCTTAATTGGGTGTTATGTATTTTGTTCCAGCAAAGAGAGAAAAGCAACCAAGAGAAGGTGTTCTCCAAGTCAAATCAGGACTTTCTTCCTTGGGCAGAAAAATGAACAAACAATACCCCCTGCCCTCCAAAAAAACAAAACAAACAAACAAACAAAAAACCAAACACCTTCCACCTGCTTTCTTGGCTGGAAGCAGAAGCAAATCCAGTGGACCTGCACGAGAACAAGATGGCCACCTTCTGGAGGGTTATGGTTTTGAGAGTCTGGTGCCCCAAGCCCAGATATGACACCAGGGACCCATAGAATGAGTTTGAGGTGATGAGACACAGCGTGTTCCTCAGATTCACTTGGGTGACCAGGCCGAGGATACGCAGGATGCTGAAGTGGTGGAAGAATGTGAGGCCAGTTGGGAGAGGAACCCCCTGGAAATTGCTGAAGGGCTCTGGGGTGCAAGCGCCTCCTATGCCAAGCAGGTGGATGGGCACCGCGAAGTGAGGCATGCTGCACAGAGTCAATCTCCAGTTCTAAAGGGAGCGGCTGCCTGCTTAGCACAGGAAGCAGCAGTACCACAAGAACTCCATTCAACACGTGCATCTGCAACTTGAAGACCCCGAAAGCTCCTAGACCCAGAAGACAGGCCAGGAGGACGATATGCATCTTGGCGACCAGGTGACAAAGGTTGAGCAGGCCTGGTGGTGCATGTAAAGCCTGCCTTCACCTGAAAGGTCAGGGTGGCACAGGGCATAGGGCTGTTAGGGCAGACGCTTGCTCAGGTTCTCTTTGCTTTCCTCTAGGCTCTGGGCCACCTGCTGTGGTTGCCTTCTGCAGCTGCCCATACTGTCATCTGTCTGCCTTGAGATGAACTCCAGTACCACTGGGATCTCCAAAAAGGCCAAGGTCAGGACTACCACACTTTTCAGCAGCTACTGCTGCCAGGTTAGAAAGGCAGTACGATCGGGGCCCCTGTTGCTTGCATATCTGGGGTCCACACCTTGGTAGAACCAGGTCCAGGAGATTTTGGTGGCTGTGCCAGAGTATGATGTAAGTAGTTCTTGAACACTGTGTGCGAAGAAAGAATGAGGCGGGACAGGAGCCCAGAGGTTTACCTGGGTGGTGCAACGTGTAGGAGGGACACAACCCTGCCCCACACCTGGGCATGTGGAACAGGGGACAGAAAGCCCTAGCCAAGGCCAGGGAAAGTACCGTGTCTATCTTGTGTCCCCACCCCACCCTACCTTGGCTGTTTGCACAGCCCTGGGTGCTTCTGTGTAGGCTCTGTTCAGGCAACCCCTGAGGCCAGTGTTAAAGACTGTGTTAGGGACGGTGTCCACCACTCCCCTCTCACAAAAAATGAATTTCACTAGAGGAAGCCCACATGTGACTATATTTCGAACTAGGTCCCTCAGTGAGGTAAGACTAAATGGGATGATTAGGGTAGAGCCCTAATCCAATAGAACTTTGACTTTGTACAAAGAGTGTGAAACATCAGAGACACTTGTGTATAGAGGAAAGGACATAGGAGGACACGAGATAAAGTACCCATGCAAGTGAGGAGCGAGGCCTCCCCATCAGCAAACCCTGCCAGAACCTTGATCTGGGACTTCCGGCCTTCAGAACTCCCAGAAAATTATCGTATTAATTTTGGTCTATACTATTTGGCTATGGCAGTCTCAGAAGATTCATGCAAAGGGATCCAACTTCAATAGCCAGCTATGCCAGTGCACTTATTAACAGCCTGACCTCCTCCCCCAAGGAATCACTGTCGAGAATCATCTGGGAAACTCTCCCCGAAAGAAGGGCTGTCATCTCCATTTTGGCTGAGCCTGACCTTCTTTCATGTACTGATATGTACACAGCTGGCTAGGACTTCTTATCCCTTCAATTGGCTTTTAGCAATGCATATTGGTCTACCAAGGTGCTGGTACCTAGAACCCCACCTGCTGCTTTAGTGTGAGCTGGGTTAAGACGGGATGAAGAGCTATTGCACCACACTGTCAGCTAGGATGGAGTCTCAAGATAGAGGCTATGACTTCCTGGGGCTTGAAAGATTACACATCAGAGCTGAAGCACCGGCCCCAAAACTATCTCAGTTGTACAATGCAGACTAATCTTTCTGCATATCCTTCTGTCTGCATACAGAAGAGGTAAATACAGGCCTCCTACCTAGCCCAGCTCATGACACTCATATGCTTCTGGCCACTCTCAGTCACTCATCCTCAAGCCACTCCCCTCTTCACAGGTGAATAAAAGCTGGGTCCAGTCCTCTATAACAGCCTTTGTTCTGGATAGCCATCATCATGGATGGACTTAGGACCCCCTGGCTCCCCACAACTACAAATACGCTTCAATGTCTTTATTCTCACTGTGGCTTGCACTGGAAGTGGTAGATTGCAATTCCTCTGACAGGATTCCAATGACTTATCCATGGTAGTACAAGTATAAACTTCTTGGACTGAGACAGGACTAGCAAGGGCTTTTTATAAACTACAACAGGACATTTCCCATATATGGATTATTTGGTTTCTGAGCTCTTTGTTCCTTGGTCAGTTTGTCTATCCTTACACTGTCTTTATGATTAGAATTTTTGGAATTTAGTAGGCAAGTACTTCGAATTTCTTCTCTTATCAAGGGTATGGTGATTTCTAGAGCATTGCTCTGTTGTAGGCATTTTAGAATCCGTCCGTACCACCAGAAACACTTGGGCTTTAATTGTGCCGCATGCAAAGTTTAGGTCAGTGTGGGAGTACTGAATTTTCCCTTTTGTTAAGGTGGGATCTTTACATACAGAGATCTTCTTTAGCATTTTTAAATACCATTATATGGGTTATCCATAAAAGTCTTACACATTTTTAAAGACTTGCTCTTAATTATATTTTCTGAGTGTCTCAGTTACACATGGATGTGTACAATCTATTTTTGTGTTTTGTTTTTGACTGGTACATACAAATGTATACACTTTTGTATATTTATCTTTTGACCAACAATTTTGCCAAACTCAATTCCAGTAATTCAGCTATTCATTCATTCATATATATATATATATATATATATATATATATATATATATATATATATATAATTTTTAGGAAAGTGCCTACAGCAGGACTGGGGATTGAACCTCTGGCCACTGTGCCTGCGTGTAGGTACTTTAATCCACTAAGCTATTTGGCTGGCCCAGACTATTCATTCTTTAAAATTAACTTTCTAGATGTAAAAAGTAAAAACTTTGCCCCCTCTGTTTCAATCCTTGTATCTGTTATCACTTTCTTTCGACTCGAACGGCTTAGGATATCTAAATCAATACCGAGTAGCAATGATGCTTTTGTGTTGTTCCTGATTCTAAAGGGAATATTTTTTATGTTTCCCATTTAACATGTTATTGACATAATTTTAGGGTAGTTGTGACCTTTTACGAGGTCAAGAAAATTCCTTCTGTTTTATATTTGACAGCAGTTTTTAAAGTTAAAATGATCAGGATTTTTATCCTTTAATATGTTTACCTGTTAACTGACATTCATGGATTTTTTAATAAACCATTTTACATTCTTAGAATAAATATATAACTCATCATAGCATATTTTACTTTTTGTATATGTTAAATTCAATTTGTTATTTTACCTAAAATGTGTGTGTTCCTAAATTAAGTTGATCTCCCATTTTTTTGCGCTATTCTTTTCTAGTTTTAGTACCAAAGCCAAATTGTCTTATAGAATGTATTCCCATGATTTTCCTTTTTGAAGTTTTGTGTTTGGCTTATAGAAGGTAAAATTTTTCACTTTGTAAAGTTGGAAAAGTTTTGCATCCATATAGATGCACATGGGCCCAGCAGGATGGCTCAGTGGTCTAAAGCGCCTGCTTAGGAAAGCTTGGGCGGCTGCAGGGACCGAGGTTTGATCCCCGGGGCCATAAAAATAAATAAACAAACATACAGATGCACATTTTTTTTCTGAGTTCCTACTGGGATATTACTTCCTAAGCATGTATGCTTTTTATCTTTATTTTCAAGTTTAAGTCAACAGAAGCTTATTTGTAGTACTCTCTCTCCTCTCCCCCCCCCCCCATATTTGTTTGTTGCAGGACCTCTCTATTCAGCTCAGACTCATAGTGATCTCTTGCTTTCAGCCTCCCTGGCACTGAGACTACAGATGAGCACCACCACACCCAGCTTGAGGAATTTACTAAAAAATTAATTTCTGCTGTGATTGATCAAGGAATAAGGGGACACAGGTTGGAGGGATGGTTCAGCAAAACAATAGCCTGCCTGACAAGCGCAAGGTCCTGGGTTCGATCGCTGATACAAAAAAAAAAAAAAAAAAAAAAAAAAAGAATAAAGGGACAGAGGCAACTAAACAATACCAAAGTTAGCCAGGGAGATAGCTCCGTGGCACAAGTGCCTGCCTGGGCAAGTGCAAGGTCGTGAGTTCGAATCTCAGTCCTGCAAAAAAAAAAAAAGAATACCAAAATTGAAAAGGTGGGCATAACCTTTCTTTATCCAGGTTATAACGACAGTGAGGAGTACTACAGGGCAGGCAAGACAGCTCAGCAGACTAAAGTACCTGCTCAGGCTAGCTTAGGCTAGCGCAGAGACCATGGTTCCATCCCTAGCACCATGTGCTCCACCAGCCCCGCCCTCAGGGCAGGCCAAGCCTACGGTAGAGCCCAGGTGTAGTGGCGCACGTCTGTAATCCCAGTGCTGGGGAGGCTGAAAGCAGGAGGATCACTATGAGTCTGAGCTGCGAGTTGGAGACTGGCCTGTGCTATATAGTGAGTTCAAGGCCAGCCTGTACTGCATAATGTCTCTTGCTCAAAAATAGATAAATAAATAAATAAATAAATAAATAAATAAATAAGCAAGCAAGCTTTGGTTTTCCTGGTTTTCTCTTTTGAAATTACCTTCTAATTTGTGATTTCTCATCTTACCTTTATTATCACTTTCCCATGGGACTATACTGTTCCGTTTCTAACTTATTAATTGGACACTCACCACATGCGTTTTCAATATATACTCTTTTCTATAATAGTCTTGAAAGAACTATTTTTGCCTCATGCTGCAAGCTTTGTTATGTTTAAGTTTCAAGAATCAATATAATTTGCACGTTTTTAATTTTATTTTTTCTTTTTCCTTAGACTATTCTTTTTCTGTTCTTCTTCCAATACTGAGGATTGAGCATAGGAGGCCTTCACCCTGAAGTTCACCCCCAGCCATTGTTATGTTTTGTTTTAAGACAAGATCACACCAAGTCACTACATTGCTTTGGCTGAGATCAAGCTTGTGGTTGGGATCTTCTTGCCTCAGCCTCCCAGAGTTCTGGGGTTACAGGAATGTACCCCCATGCCTGGCTCCCCACCTTTAGTGCTTTCAGTAGTCCATTTTTAATTTGTAAATGAATGTGAGTTTCATTGATCTTTTAATTTTTATTTATCAAGATTCTTTTAAGCATTTTATAAGATTTCAGGCATTTCAAAATTTCTAGTGTAAGACTAATTCAGAAGTCTTTGAACTGAGAACACTCAAAGGCCATTGTACTCAAAGCATTGTGAATTTTATGTGACTTTGATGCTATCAGAACTCCATGGAGGAGTTTCAACTTTCACTAGGGTATTTGTAAATCTCATTCTCTCCATTAATTATGCTATCACATAGTCCAGGAAATAATTCATTGTTTTTTTGTTTGTTTGTTTGTTTGTTTTTTGATGTTACTGGGGATTGAACTCAGGACCTTGTGCTTGCCAGGCAAGTGCTCATACCAGTGGGCTATCTCCCCAGCCCAGTTTTTGTTTTTAACTAAATCTATTTCTCTGAATAGCTTTTGGTACGATCTGAAAATTTGTGCTTCATATCAAAATAATTTCTATTGGTTTTGTGATTTATCTTTAAGACTTTCCTTCTATTGCTGAAAACATAAATTTAAAGAGGACTGAAGAGCTGAGTGTTGTGGCATACGTTTATAATGTCACTATTTGCATGGCTGAGGCAGGATTGCTGTGGATTCCAGGTCAGCCTGAGCTGCATAGCAAGACCTGGTCTCAAATAAACAAATAAATAAATAATTTTTTTAAAATGTAACTAATCAACTAAATAAATAAGACAAAAGAAAATACTCTTCATATTTGCCCAAACAGTCACTTTTAATGTTCTAAAATGTCTACAATTTAAAGGGCAATTTTGGCTACTATCAGCTATTCTGCTTTGGTTTTTGAGACAAGGTCTAACTCTGTACTCTAGGCCAGCCTCAAACTTGCTATGTGGCCCAGGTTGGCCTGAACTGGAGATCTTACTGTCTTAGTCTCCCAAGCAATTATAGGAGTGTACTGCCACACCTAAGCTTCTGTTAGGCTTCAAGTGTTTTGAGTGAACATTTTCATATCTCTTTTGGATTTGAGTTTCTCTCCCAAATCTTTGAAAAAAAAAAAAAAAAAAAAAAAAGCGGGTAATACTGTAAGACACAAGGCTTGAACAGCTTTCTTAGTGGCAGGGCATCTGGATAGAGTCAATTTGCTTGAAGAAAAATCTAAGTTGGTGTATGCGTTAGTTTGCTAGCTTGCGAGGCTTGCCATAACCAAGTCCAAGCTGTCTAGCTGAGGCACAGAAACATCTGTGTTTCTCGGTTTTGGAGACTAGAAGCTGAAGCGAAAGGTACTGGCATTGTGGCTTCCCTGGAGGCCTCTCTCCTTGGCTGGCAGAAGGCCACCCTTGACAAGGACCCTTCGTGTCCTCCTGAGGTCCTTCCTCTGCACATATATGCCCAGATGTCACTTTTTACATCCCAGTCTGTTCTTATACAGACTCCAGTTTGATCAGATCAGGACCAGCCCTAACAGCTTCATTTCAACTCAATCACCTATTTGTAAGTACTGTAACATTCTGAGGTACTAGGGTTAGGACTTCAGCACTTGAAACTCATATGCTCAACCACGGATAGCCTACATATTTTAAACAGAAAAGACTTATATAACAGCACAGTTAAAAAAAAAAAAAAAAACCTTACATGAAACAAGTACAAATTGACTTTTCCTTGCTTTCTTTCTTTTTTTTTTTTTTTGAGACAGGGTTTTGCTATGTATGTCAGGCTGGCCTTGAACTTACTATATGGTCTAAGCTGGCCTTGAACTCACAGTGATCTTCCTGCCTCAGTCTCCCCAGTACTGGCAGGCATCTTGTCTAACTTTCACAATAGTGTTGCCCTAGGGTTAACAATGACCATTGTTCAATGGCAGGTTAGGATTCACTTTGTTGAAGGAAATAACAAAACAAAGGCAAAATAAAACCAAAAATTAATAGAGCTTTCTCTTATAATTGTGTCAAATAACAGTTAGTACTAGGATTTAGCATATCTGGTGCAGAATCTTAAAGACTAGAATAGTATTTGTTGGCTAAGGGCTGGTGAGATAGCTCAGCAGACTAAGCACCTGCTCAGACAGGCATAGGGACCAGAGTTTGATCCCCGGTACCACATGCTACACGGACCTTGCCCTTGGGCATGCTGAGCCAGCCACCAAGACTGGGCGTGGTGGTACATGCCTACAATCCCAGTGCTTGGGAAGTTGAAAACAGAAGGATCACTATGAGTCCAAGCTGAGTAGGGAGACCCTGTACAAATTTTTTTTTAAGTATTTGTTGTCTGGCTAGTTTATTTAATTTACTATTTCATTTTGTGTATGTTTTCACATTGCTTTGTTAATCTTTCATAAACATTTTTGCTGTCTGCTTTGCCTGGTGGGTAGGAGGAAACATTCCCAAATCTCTATCCTAACTGCTTTTTGTACCCTCCTAGTACCTTCTGCACTGACAAGCCAATACTGAGATGGGACTAGGTGTGCACTAGATTTATTGGGAGAGCAATAAATGCTCTTCTGAGCTCAGTCTCAACCTTTCTTTTGGGCGTCAAAATCCTCCAGAATCTGTCCTCAGCTGTAACTGTGTAACTACATTCCCTATGCCCATCCAAAATGTATCTTCCGGGCCTGGTGGAATGGCTCAGTGGTCTAAAGCGCCTACTTGGGAAAGCTTGGGCGGCTTCAGGGACCAAGGTTCGATCCCCGGCACCACATGCTGCGCCAGCCCTGCCCTCGGGGCGGGCTGAGCCGGCCATAAAAATGAGTGAATAAGCCGGGCGTGGTGGCTCACGCCTGTAATCCCAGCACTCGGGAGGCTGAGGCAGGAGGATTGGTGCGAGTTCGAGACCAGCCTGGGCTACAAAAGTGAGCTCAAGGCCAGCCTCAATTGCATAGCGAGACCCTGTCTCAAAAAAAAGACCAAAAAAAAAAAAAAAAAAAAAAAAATGAGTGAATAAACAAACAAAAGTTCTGAAACAAAAAATAAATAAATAAATTTTAAAAAAAAATGTATCTTCCATGTTGAGTCCCTACCTCACTCTGTACTGCCTCCACAGTGCCAATTCCTACTTCTGGAACTCTGCTAAATATTCTCTTTCCTAGAATGTCCATGTGTGTCCATTCTAAGTCTTCCTGCCTCCTGTACATGCCACCTTTCTGTTGCAGTGCAAAAGGGTTCCAAAATAGAAATATCATGGCAGAAGGGGATGGCAAAGCAAAGTCCTTTACTTTGCAGCATCTGGGAAGCAGAGCACAAAAGAAGTCTGAGACAAAGGGCCAGGGACCATGCTATTTAGCCCCCCAAGCCACATGACCTCACCCTCCTGGACACCCACAAGCATGCTCTACTAATCTCCTAGGCATCTTTCAAGCTAAGCATTTGGGCAGTCAAGATTAACCATCACATCACTTTTCTAACAAAGAACAGTAGACATCCAACCCCTGATAGAGGTCTTCCTCCAGTAGCCTCGTACGGTAGACTTTAATGTCTCCCTTCCCCCAGCCATCCTGAAGTCCTGAGCTTCTTTCTACGTCTTCTACACACAGCTCTTTTCCAAGTCTGTTGGTCTTAGCTCACAGAGGGTGGGGACCAGATGTTCCCTCCACTGTATATGCCTCCCCATAGCATTTCACATCTTCTAGTAGGAGCTCTATCAATTGCCCCAGTGATGGCCTTGAGGTGAATTTAGTAGAAATGGGTGCTGGGAGTTGTAGTTTAGAGGTTGACTTTCTCAAGTTGGTCTGATCAGAAGTCTTAATGAGAATGCTTGTAAACATTTCAGTAAATTTTCACGGAACCCAACCAGACCTTCTGGAATTCTCTAGCAGTGAAAAGTAGAGATAGTTTGTTTTTGTTGACCCTTGGGAACAGAAGACTGGGCTAACTTCAAGGTCTCACAGCTATGCTCATACTCATGCCATCCCCATTTTTCTGCTTTCACAGCCATCCACATTAATGATGGTATTATTTGTATGTATGGCCTTATACCCTCCCAGCATCCATTGCTCGGAGAAGCCAATATCAAGATGGGATTAGATGTGCACTGAATTCATTGGAAGAGAAACAAATGTTCTTCCAATGTATTTTTATTTGAACGTAGTTTTGCAATACACATCATGGTGTCTTATATGCATGGGTTTTTGTTTGTTTGTTACAGTAGTGTCGGAAATCTAATTCAGTGCCTTCTCATTGAGTTATATCCCTAGTCCTTTTTTATTTTTTATTCTGAGATCAGATCGTGTTAGGTTGCTAAATTGCTCAGGTGGAACTCAAACTTATCTCTTCCTGCCTCAGCCTCACAGAGTTCTGGGATTGGAGCCAGGCGTCACCACACACATGAATATGTATGTATTTCAAAGTGTATGTAAACTTACATTATAAATACCTCTGCTTCTTACTTTTCTCCCTAGGTTCTCTGTGTTTAAGTGCATCCCCATTACTATGTGTACATGTAAGGCATCGTTTCTACCCTCTGTATGGTATTACTTGGCATGCATTCACTACCTGGGAACAAATCCTGAGGTTTCCTCCAGCTCCCTGCTATGATAAATACGGCAGCAACAAACAACCTATTTTTCTAGCAGCCTACATTATCCTTCTTATTCGGTGAGGTTATTATTTATTTAGTGAAGTCTGAATAGAGTAAACAAGTGCAGATGAAAGAGAGCAGATCTCAGGCTTTCCAAATAGCTGTTGGACGCTGGCCCTGAAAGAGTGGTACACGTCCAACTATTTTCTCACCAAGGATAATGCTGCAACACAATATTTACTTGGAAAAACCCTAACTCTAATAAATTCAGTGGTCCCAATACATCCCATGTAATTTATAAGAAGATTCACAAAAGAGGCTCAAGGTTCTCAGGTTTAAACTTCCATTTGTTTGGAGCTGATTATGGGAATACCTTAGTTGTGCTCTTGAGGCAGTCCTGCCTCAAAAGAAAGTTTTGCAAGCAAGAGGGCTCTCCCCAGAGCACTTCTCGGGACAGTCCAGCCTGAATAGCAATGAAGCCCAGTTTGGAGTCATCAAAAGCTATCTCCAACTGCACTGCAGGTATTTTTAAAAGCTAAGCCAGGCAGTGGCTTCCCCTCAATCCTGGCTGACCTCGATTTATTGCCTGGAGCTGTATTGCAGAGGCTGTGATGTATTGCCAGAGGGGTGAGTGTAGGATCCTGTCGTTGGTACTCTCACCCTGTTGTCCATGCCCAAGGCTCATGGCCCTGAAAGGCAGGTATTGGCAAAAACAAAAACAAAAACAAAATACTAGCTTCCCAGGGCTTTCTATAACAAGCCTCTCAGAATTTCTGCCATCTATCTAATAACATGTGGGAAAAACATATTCACCTCTTGAAATAATAAGCATAGCACAAAGACTGCAGCAACTAAGGAATTCAAGAAGCTAAAAAGTCACTGTAGTAACTCAAGGCAGCATAGTCCTTACTTACCTGCCTCAAAGTTCAGGTGGCTTCTTGGACAAGAGAGTTAGAATAACCTTGGGTTTCTAGCATAGATGCTGGTCGTATCCATATTGCAGCTTCTGCTCTGTTCAGCCCAGGGCAGCAGGAAAAGCGGGCAAGTTTTTCTAATTACTCTGCCTAATTGGCCAGTCAAAAGAAGTTTTTGCAAAACTCACCCAGAGAGAGTTGGATGAGATTTGCATCCGCTCTGAGAGGCACCTACCGTCTTGTGTCCAATGAGTGGCCCTGCTGGGAGGGACACGATGCTATTGCATTTGAAGCCTCAGTGACAGACCCAGAGAATGTTTCAGTGCTGAGCAATAAAATATAAGTGTGTTAAATAGAATGTTTATTGAACTGGGATTTGTAGTTATCAAATCCTGATGTTTCCCCTCACACCAAAGCTGATAAATCCATCTGACTGCCTCCTTCAGGTAGATAGTTATCTGCTTTTTAAGGGGTGGGAATCATGCATCCATTTCCTTTATGATGCCCAAAGTGGGTATTCAATAAATATTCATGAATGGCTCATCTAGACCAAAAAGGATTTGTTTAAAAACCTGTGCTGTGAAGCCTAAACCCAGCCTAAGCCACAGGAGTGTTCCTGCAGCTGATTGCTGGGATTTTCACAATCACTTTTGATATGGTAAAGGCAAGGTTTAGTTTACCCAAGTGCTCCAGTGCACCTACCCTGAAGGTAGACAGGTGTTAATCTGGTGGGTCAAGCCGGGCAGTGGGAACGAAACAAACTCACTTTTTTTTTTTTTTCAGAAATCATATTTCTCCCTACGTGTGGGCAAAGAGGTGAAATCATTTTTCTCTTTTTTTTTACTGCTTAACTAAAATTAGATTTCTTGTATTTGAGGCAAATTAGAGAGTCTAATTGGTTTCCAATTCCACCTAACTTTCCTCCAAAAGAACACATTTAAGCATTTAACAATAGAAATTGGAACGTCTGCTTTCCCTCCTCATTTTCCTAGAGAAGTTATCCATGAAAAGGAAAGAAATATTGTAAAAGCTAACATTGGGTCACTGTGGATGGTAGAATATTTATATCTTGTTTTTCCAGCTTGTCTAGATTTTCCACAATTTCATACATGATGTATTTTCATAAAAGTAAAATGCTTTGTTCAACAAATAACATGATGTCTTCTAGACACGGTGGTGAACAGGTGCAATGCCAACACTCAAGAAGCTGAGGCAGGAGGGTTGGTACAAACTCAAGATCAGCTTGGGAAAAAAAAAAAAAAAAAAAAAAAAAAAGATCAGTTTGGGCGGCACAGTGAGCTCCAGGCCAGCCTGAACAGCCTAGAGGCCGTGCCTCAAGGAAAACAAAAACAAATAAAAGCAAAAACACAATGTCTTCTCTTTTGGCACATGGTGGACACATGACCTACTCTGGGTTTATTAGATTCCTTTCTAGGATTTTTCTACTTGAGCTGGGGTAGAAGAGAATCTGATTGCTAGAGTCACTTAGCTAGGATGGGAAAATAGGGTTACTGTCTCCGATAAAGCTTGGCTGTATAATGAAAAATAAAAACTCAGCATACACGAACAGATAGAAAATACAAAAGTCAGGCCACGTTGGGGTAGAACATTTTTTCAACCTTTTTTTCACATTAGTTCACCTAATGATTCACTTTAGAAACATTCATTAATCATGTACTACTCTGTGTTATAGGGCAGAAACTATCATGACACGTTGCTAGATCTCAGTAGATCTTACTAGAATGACATCAACCCCTGCTTCTTCCTCAAAGTAAAACTATCCCCAAGTAATATAACTGCAACTTAAGAAAAAAGAACAGGTACTTACAGAAAGTTTAAGATATATCCTGTACCCAACAAAGGAAAAATCACATTGTCAGGCATGTGAAGCAGACAGAAAATATGAACCACAATGAGATAAAAAAACAAACAATGAAAAATAGACACAGGTGTTAGGATTAACAATGACATTAAAACAACTATTATATTCTATATGTTTAAAAATGAACAAGAGTCAAGAAATATATTTAAAACACAAAATTGAACTTCTAGAGATTAAAACTATAATGTCTGAAATGAAAAATGTCCTTTCAGTGCACAGGTGGCCTAAGAGCATTACAGCAGAAAAGATGAGTGAATTAGAAAATATAACCATAGGAACTATCCAAATTGCAAGAGAGAGAACCAAGAATAATAATAACAATAAAAAAGTAGCACCACTGCTACAGGAAAACTTGCAGTGGTCTAATGTATGAATACTCAGAGTTGCCAGAAAGGAAACGGGAAGATAAAATACTTGAAAACTAGATATAGTGTGGCTATCCCCCAGGCTGATGTGTGGAGAACTGGGCAAAAGAATTAAGCAAATTCAAAACAGACTCAACAAAAATGCATGTACACATAGCAAAAACTATATAAAGCAATGGTTATCATTATTAACCCTACATCTATTAGGATGGCAAAAGATGGAGAATTCTGGCCATATCAGTGTTGGCAGGGTTATGGAATAACTGGAACTCTCTTCTGCTGATGGGAATGTACAACCACCGTGGAAAGCATTTTAAAAATTAAACTTACATCCATCATTTGATCTAGTGCTTCCACTTCTAATTACTCAAGTAAAATGAATGCATATTTTGAGATGCGTTGGCATTCAAATAAAAGCATTTGGTCCTCTTGTAGCTTTACTAATGATAATCAAAAAGGAAAATGGATAAATTAGGGTTTGATACTTCAATTAATATTGCTCTTCAAAAAAGGAAATATATCATGGATCCACCCAATAGTATGAGTAGACCTTCACCCCTCCAAACATTTATGTGCCATTTATGTATTACAACGTAAACATTTGCTCACTGTGAACACATGTCAGAAATTATAAAATTTTACACTGCAAGTAGGTCCAACTAATTGCATGTCAAACTTACTTTCAAGAAGAAAAAATAAATGGAAACTAAGTTTACATTGCACACTAAGCATCTGTACTGACTTACTAAGGCAGCAAGAGAAACTTGTTCCACATCAGCTTTGTCTCTTCATCCAAGGACATGGATTCCTGGAGGGATTGCTTTACTAGGAAGATGAATCCAGTTAGTCATTCTAAGGTGGTCATAAGGAAGTAGTTCCTTTTTGTTTAACAAGCTAAGTGCCTTCCATCCTGGCACTCTTTTCTTGTACTCAGGTCTTTATGTTAAAAAAAAAAAAAAAAAAAAAGCCTTTCATGCTTCTATAGCATTGAAGATGCTAAGGGACATCAGAAACGAAAGAAAAACATAGTATAACTGAAAGGAAAAAGAAAACTGAGGTGCAATTAGGTAGCATAGCTCTGCATAGTTTGGACATACCAGTCTGCTCTTGTGCCATAAGCCAGGGTCTTTCTGTATTTTTAGGAATGACAATTAAAATACCTTAAGCCTCTTAGGAAAGACCAGGGTCTTTCTTCCCACCACTCCTAGCATGCACTAGTAAGAGTTTAATGCGGTAAGGAAGTCTAATAGACTTGACTGTGGGTGGCTAGAGGATCTGGGACAAGTGACGGTTTTTCTAGTGCTTATTTTCATTACCTGTGCAATGGAAATAACAGAACTTCCACACGAAGGGTTGTATTGCAAACAAAAATGAGGAGAATTGAAGCACCCATTTTATAATAACCTTTGAGTTCTAGACATTTTGGGGTAAATATTCCTCATTAATGTTCATGATAGCACTACAAAATAGTTAATATCATTCATCTTCATTTTATAGATCAAGAAACTGAAACTCAAAAGCTAAATACTTTCCAAGATAATAGAACTGGTAGCATTCATTTGACTCAAATGGCCAAATTCTTTTATCGTGTCATTTTACTTTTCTAGTATAGTTCATAAATATATTTTGATGAATTGAGGTCCACAGTATGACTTCAACATGTAGTAGAATACAAATATACAAAGTGTTTGTATACAAATGGGGGGATGTTCTTTGTAGATGAGAATTATTTATTGTCTGTGCTCTAAGTTTTCAATAGGAATTTCTTCAAAATTATCAGATCATCATTATTATTATTATTATTATTATTATTATTAAATTTTTATGTATTTGGCACAGGGTCTCACTCTGAAGCTTGAACTCGTAGTGATCCTCCTGTTTTCAGCCTTCCCAGCGCTGGGATTAGAGGCATGCACCACTATGCTGGGTCTCAGTTGCCAGCTCAGCATGTCTAAGGGCAGGGCCAGTGCAGCCTTTGGTTCTGGGAATTGAACCACAGTTCCTTCACGTGCTTAGGCAGGCATTTAGTCCACTGAGCTATCTCCTCAGCCCCATTGTTCATTGTTTTTTAATGTGTAATGATAGCAAAATTTTAAGATGAATACTATTAAGGAAAATAGTTAAATATTAAATCCATGAATGTGAATGACTGTGTTAATTAACTTTTGCCACTGTAACAAACACCTGAGATAATCATGTTAGGAAGAAAAAATGTTTACTTTGGCCCATAGTGTTGCAGGTGTGAGTTCGTAATTGAATGCATCCATTGATTTTAGGCATTTGGCAAGGCAGCACATCAGGACAGGAGCACACAGTGGAGCAAAACTACTTCCCTCATAGGCAGGAAGCCAAGAAGAGAAAAGAGGAAGAGGAAGTGGCTGGGGTTCACTATTCCTCCCCCCATCTAACCACCTCCCCTAGACCTGACGTCTTAAAGGTTCCACCACTCCCAGCAATGCCAACCCAGGGAAAGAACCTTTATTCTATGGGATTTGGGGAGACATAGCAGCTTCCAACTGTAGCAGTAATTAATTTAGGTAATTAAACTTGTAGTAAAGTGAGGATGGGAATGGTGATCCTATTTTTCCATCATTTAAAAAGATGTCTTCAAAGGAAGCATTTCCAAACCATGCCAGATAATAGGGGTATCAGTTGAAATAGACATTTAATCTTTTATTATTGTAATCACTGATTTGAGTACAATTTGATGATTGCTTGAGAAATCTCCAACTGATTACAGACATGCCTTATTTAGCCTTAATCCTATCTGTGCTTCATGTAGTAATTCAATGATGGCAAATCATTTGTTTGTTCTCAAGTAGCTTTACCTATGTAGATATTATAGCTCAGGGTATGTCTAAGTTATTATATGGTGTGTTAGTTAGCTTTTATTGCCATGACAAAATACCTGAGAGAAACAACTTACCAGAAAGAAAGGTTTGTTTGGATTCCCAGTTGCAGGGGTTTGTGATCTTGGTCCTATAACTCTGTTTTTTCTGGTGAGGGATCATGAGATGGAGCAGAGCTGCTTAGCTCATGATGGCCAGAGGCCGGGGTCCTAATGTCACCTTCAACCTCCCTCTTCAAGCTTGACTGACCAAGCTTCCTCCTATGAGGCCCTTCCTTCTAACAATTCCACCACATCCAAGTAACAGCTCAGGCTGGAGACTTAAGACTTTGGCACATGGTCCTTTGGGGGACACTTCTGATCCGAGCCATGACATGTGGGGACTTCTCTTTAAATACTAATTTGAAAAGCTAATTAAAAAATGTTTTCTATTGCACAATTTATGCTCCTTTAGATATCATAGTTTTTCACTAACACAACTAACACTGAAAAAGAAGAATAAGGTTTGGTATGGTTATTTCAACTGATTTAACAGCAAACTCTGAGTTGATGAATTTATTATTATTATTATTAATTATTATTATATGTATTTAGGGCAGGGTCTACAGGGTCTACAGGGTCTCACTACACAGATCAGCCTTGTAGTGATTCACCTGTTTTTGGCTTCCCAAGCACTGGGATTACAGGTGGGTGCCACCATGCCCAGTCTCACTCGACATCTCAGTGTGGGCCTGGGGTGAGGCAGCAAGACACACTGGGGATCAAGTCCCAGCCACTGCGTTCTGCCTAAGCAGGTGCTTTGATTTGCTGACCTATCAGGTTGGCCCTACAAATTTAAATTCAACTGTAAGAGCAACTCATTGATTTTTTATCCTAGGAGAAACTGGGATTAATACATTTAGTTTCAGTTCCAATTCAAGCTGTAGTACGATTGTGATGGGCAGAGGGTAATCCCTCTGTTCCATCTCTCTCTCATTAAAATGAACATAGTGCATATCTTACTAATGGAAGAATTGTGCTGTTTTTTGCTAAATTACTAGTTGAAAGTTAGATTTTTACATCAATTTTCACTGTAGCTATGAGAAAGTAATGCAATCTTTGATGGTAAGAATTTTAGCCCAAATTTGAAATAAGGAAGATAAAATATGCTATCGTGGCATTAGCCAAGTGAGAATTGCATAAAAGAATATTTCAGAAAGGTTTCTATAGGTACCTTCAGCATTTACAAGGCTATTTACCCTTCTAGGAAAAAGCAACTCTATACCTTAAGAATAATACATAATTTTAATCAAACATAAAGTTTTGTTTATAAAGGTAAGCTATACAAATTGTAGAAAATTTGTAATGAGTTGAGTGCAGAAAGAATTCTGTTCACTTACACCTGTGACCGAGAGTATGTCAATGGAGCCAAGCTTTCAAAGATGAAAGATGAATTGGCCAGCTTCCCAAGTTGTCTGGTGCACTCATGCAATCATTTAAAATTCACATAGCTAACAGCTTCGTTGTTTATCCCTGAAGCATACAGGACATATTTTGGCTCCCAGGTGTGGGATAGTTCCTGATAAACATTGTTATTAGAATTTTTCTTGCAAACTATTTTTCAAATTCCTTGTATATAATTAATTATATTTTTGCAGCTACACTTGATTAAGGTGGAACCGAAAAAGATGATCATAACTAAACAATGCCTAAATTTGACGGTTTTAGAAGATAGATAGATAGAGAGAAACAATCAATGGAGCATCTGTTATTTTCTTTTTGAGTATAGGGTTAATTATTAGGGTGCAAAATACACAGCAGTAACCAAATGCTGATAAGCAATATTCATTTTAATACAGACAGAATGTTTACTTTCTCTTCCTTTGTAAAGTTTAATTATGAAAAGTCAGGCTAACAGAATGCATAAAGAAGGATATTGCTTATGGAATGTAATCTTAATGTGGGTCAAATACATACATAAGAAAATGTATGCTACTGTGTTAAAGTTTTATCTTGAAAGAAAAAGTTTATCTTTGGGAATAGAGTCAGATGCCAATAACTCAGTCTCTTCTTGTGAGTTCTTTAGAGACAGGGTCTCACCAAGTAGCCCAGCTTGGCCTTGAACATGAGATGCTGCTGCCTCAGATACCCAAGGGCTAGCTTTACAAGCATGTGTTACCACACCTGGCTCAGCAACCCAGTCTTTTTAGATTTTTCATCCCAACTTTATAAGGCCACCATAGATGGACCCTGACTAATTTTTAACTATGCTTTTCAACACTTCAGATCTACTTTATAATTGTTGTTGTCTTAATTTTTTTGGATGCTGAGCTAAAAAGACAGGAATTAATAGGCATCTATGTTCTGAAAGATACTGGTAAATTATCCGGGGTACTCCTTGACATCTTTGAATATGAAGAGCTGTCTATTCACATATTTCTACAAATATTTGGAACACATACTGTTTCTTCAAAGAGTCTGGGGAGATAGCTCAGCGGATTCCAGTTTCATCCCCAGTACCACATGCTCTGCTGACCTCAAACCTGAGTACACAGTACCAGCCACCGAAAACAAGTACGGTGTGGTGCATGCCTGTAATCCCAGTTCTGGGGAGGCTGAGACAGGAGAATCACTATGAGTTTGACCTGAGTAGCAGGTCCCTGTACTAAATAATCATTTTCTTAAAAAAGAAGCTGCCATATAGCAAGAAGTATACAAGCATTTTCATCTCAAACAACCAGATAGTAAGAATTTGTACAAAAAGGGAAGATTTTACAGCTTCCTTTGCACTTGTCCATGTGCCTGGAAGTGTCCGACATCTACTAGAGTCTTTTAAAAAGTTTAATGATTACTTTACTTTTGGAGATTTATGTTATTTACAAAAACATTGATGTTGTATTTCTCTGAAGTCACCACCTTACACACAGACTTTTCACTATTGAATTTTTTTTATTACTACATGGTTGCTATACACACTGACCACATTCATCGTGAGGGATTTGAACCGGTACACGCTCTATCTTAATTCTTTCCCCCCACCCCCCTCCTCTCCCTTCAACCTCTTATCCCCTCCACTGGCTCAAAAGCTTTGTTTCTATTATTTTTGCTTCCATTCTAGAGATAGGAAATCCTATCTGTGGGATTTCAGTGGAGAAACTATCCTAGGCTTTTGCAAGTATGATCAAAATACGTAGAAGCTAACCTTAAAACATCTAGTAGTGCAGGTATACTTTCAGGGCATATAGGAAATGCTGAGCACTTGGTGGGAATGAAGAGGTTGTGATGGGAAATCCCATGAGAAGAAAAAACTTTGGCATAAAAAGTTTGACTGTGTTTAAGGCAAAACCTTGCAAAGGTATCAACTTTTGTTTCCTAACTATATAATTATATTTTTGGGTTACTTATATTTTAAAATGTTTTCTTCAAGTTGGAATGAATTCACTGATTAAATATTAATATTTCCTTAGTTGGTTAATTATTGCTTATTCCATGAAGAAATAAAGATGTCTTCAATAGTTGAATTATAAAAATAATAAATAGAATTAGCAGGAAAAAAAGCAAAAATCACAGTTGCTGAAGCTGACATATTAGAGTGCAACAGAAAAAGATAGCGAGTTAAAAAAATGTAGGGGTAGAAATTATTCAGATAAAATACACCAAAAAACAAGGCAGGAGAAAAACAGAAAGAGAAACTTAGTAAGCTGTAGGACAAAGTCAAAGTATCCAACTTTGTGCATTATTTGTAATTTGTAATTGGGGTTCCAGAAAATGCAGGTTTGAGCAGGGAACAAAAAAAAAAGAGAGAGAGAGAAAGAAAGGAAGAAGAAGAAGAAGAAGAAGAAGAAGAAGAAGAAGAAGAAGAAGAAGAAGAAGAAGAAGAAGAAGAAGAAGAAAGAAAGAAAGAAAGAAAGAAAGAAAGAAAGAAAGAAAGAAAGAAAGAAAGAAAGAAAGAAAGAAAGAAAGAAAGAAAATTGAAAAAAAAAAAAACATAGCTATGGCTTTTTAAAATCGATGAAACGTATAGCCCCACAGATTAAATCAGCTCAACATACCTCAAGCAAAACCATGGAGGAAATTACACAAAAGCATAGTATAAGGAAAATACTAGAAGCCAGTAATAAAAAGTACATCTCAAACAAGAATATTGTATATGGAAAAACAGAGATGTCTGAGTCAGCTCGGGCTGCCGGGACAAAATGCCATAGACGGGGTGGCTTCAATGACAGGAATTTATCTTCCTACAGTTCTGCACTCTTGGCAGTCTGAGACCAGGCAGCTGGCGTGGTAGCATCTGGCAAGGTCTCTCATTTCCTAGCTTGTAGATGGCTTCCTGTTACCTGTGCTCTCACATGGGCTCTCCTCAGTGTGTACACCTAGACCATGAGAGGGCATTTCTCCTTCCTGTTAGCTTTCTTTCTTTCTTTCTTTCTTTCTTTCTTTCTTTCTTTCTCTCTCTCTCTTTTCATCTCTCTCTTTCTTTTCCTTCCTTCCTTCCTTCCTTCCTTCCTTCCTTTCTTTCTTTCTTTCTTTTTTTCTCATACCAGGGATTGAACTCAGGACCCTGTGCCTGCCAGGCAGGCACTTAAGTAGCTGAGCTCTCTCCCCAGCTTTTTCCTCCTCTCATGAGGCCGTTAACCCTGTATAGTTAGAGCCTTTAGTTAGAGCTAAAAATAGAAGTTCCGTTTAATTCAGCAATTCCCCTTCTAGGCACCTTCCTGCAGGAATTAAAGTCACTGTATTATAGTAATGTGCATGTACCCATGTTCACAGCTCACAACAGCTACATCTCAAAAGCAGCCTATGCATCAATTAGAACACGGCTAGATAGAGAAAATGTGTGAATTATCCACAGTGGAGCATTTACTACTCTGCCATAGTGACAAACTTAAGTCATTTGAAGGAAAAACGTGAAATAAAGCAGACACACAAGTTTAAATTCACATGACTTCTTTCATATGAGAAGTCCAAAGCATAAATAAAGAGCAAAATAAAAGATGGGAGGCAACAGGGAGATTCATCTTTTGCAGATGAAGGTGGCGAGAGGGAAGAGAGAGAATGGGAAAAGGGACGAAGAAAGAATTAGGATGTGTTAGGTACGGGTACCCGCCCCCACCAGGAATGTGACCATTGTGCTGGGCAAACATGTACTAATGGAATATAAAAGTTGGAAAAAAAGAAAAAAATTGATGTCCTAGGATAAAGTGTTTGTTCCTCATAGGCATTGCCCATTGCCCTTTGTGCATCCTAGCACAGCAGAAGGGAAGAACATTCTCCCTCCTATCCATTTTATTTTTTAATTAATTAATTATTTGGTAAAGGGTCTCTAAGCAGCTCAGACTCATGGTTTTCCTCCTATCTCAGAACCCCCAGCGGTGGGATTACAGGCATGCACCACCATGCCTGGTTTGGGTCACCGACTCGGCACTTGTATGGGGGATGGCACTGGGGCCCTTGTGCTTTCCAAGTAGGTGCTTAGACCTCCATAGCTACCTCCCTAGCCCTCGGGCCTGTTTTACATGGGTACTAATCCCATGTTTGAGGACCCTGACCCACATCTTAATCACTTCCCGATGGCCCCACCTTTACCTGTCATCACCTGTGAGGCGAGGTGTCAAAATAGGAAATTTTTTTGATGAGAGTGGGGACATAGATATTCAGACTTTAACAAGATGTATACAGAAAAAGTTTTTAAGTACATGAAACAAAATCAGATAGAATCAGAAGGAAAAATAACAATTGCACAATTATTGTTGTTAATGTCAACCTCCTCTCAACAACCAATAATGATTTACCCTTTCTGTTTAACAAAATCTAAGCAAATTTTGTCCCCAACATTTGTCTTTAGGTCCATCTTCCTTTTGAGAAGAAATAGAACCAAGCTTTATTGTTTTAATTGTGTGCAAAGGTGGTAAAGAGCCTTTGAAAGAAAGGAAAACAAAAAGTTCAACTGGAAAGCAAAAATCACAGGGCAGTTGAATAAAATTTTAGTGTGTGTGCTGCCGGAGCAAGCACTGCCCATTGGATCAAATAGATTTGAGTAATCAAGAGATCATCGGTTTGATTTTGTGTTAAAGTCTTAGTTCCTGTACTTTTAGGGATGGTGTTTGAAAGACTCACAGTATCTCGAAGAATCATACCAGTGTCGTAATACCTGTGTGGCGACCATCATAGTTGGAACATACATCAGATGAAGGAAAATATCAAGATTAGTCACAACACATTTCAAGCAAGAAAAATTGATTTGATTGGTGGCTGTGGAACCTGGAATAAGTTACTTAATGTTTGCGACACCAAGAAATGGTGATTATCTGTAGAATGGGGATTATGATGCTGTATCTATTTCTTAGAATTGCCCTAATAAATTACCACAAGGATGGTAGTATTAAAGGGCAGGAATTTATTCTTTCACAGATTTAGAGGCTAAAAGCCTGAAATGAAGATGTCAGCAGAGTCACGCTCTCTGAAAGTTCTAGGCAAGTCATTTCTGGCCCTTCGAAGCCTCCAGCGGCTCTAGGTGTTCCTCCACTTGCTGTTATGTGTCCTCTCTCTGCCTCCATCTTCCCTTTCACTCTGTCTTTCAGTAGGACACTTGTGGCTGACTTTAGAGCCCATATATACTACGCAGGCTACGCTCTCATTTCAAAATTCTTCGTTACATCTACAAAGACTCTTTTTCCCCTCAATGTCACATTCACAGGGTCCAGCTGAGTTGGAACATAGGTACACATCTTGGGGAGTGCCATTTAATTCACTCAAGTCACTTCTTGAAAGGGATATTTTGAGTTTGAATCAGATGGCTATTTAAATGCACCTGTCCTATAATAATGTTTGAATTCTGTGTGCTTTTAGGTTAATCACTTTCATTAATCTTAATGAGGGGGCTGGCCACACAGCTCAGCAAACTAAAGCGCCTGTTTAGGCTGAGCACACCAGCCAGGTTCAATCCCCAGCATTCTTTGCCAGCTCTGCCCCTGGGCACAGTGGGTCAGCAACTGAGATTGGGCCTGGTGGTGCGTGCTTGTAATCCCAGCACTCAGGAGACTAAAAACAGGAAAATGATAAGTCCGATCTATGCAGTGAGACCATGTAGACCACTTACTAAATTCATAAAAAAATTCATGATAGGCTTTGAAAAATGGGTGATATCCCAGTGTACAAATTTAAAAAACAGAAGCTTGAGTTAAATAATTCAATTAATCTATTTGGGATTAAAATTGAAATTATGAAAACAAATCCATTATAAAAGTTTAAAACTATGAGATACTTAGGAATACATTTAAGAACACACTTGTAGGACCAGGGAGATAACTCAGCTGTCTAAGCACCTGCCTGGCAAGTGCAAGGACCTGAGTTCAATCCCTGTTCCTACATGCTGTGCCAGCACTGGGACCTGCTGAGGATTCTGAGACAGGAGAATCACTAGGAGTTCTAACTACATAGTGAGATCCTGTATCAAATAAATACATAAATAAAAAAGAAAACAGGACTGCTAAGAAACTTTTCAAAAGACCTAACAACAGAGATAGAGACTTTGTTCATGGGTCTAAAGGCTCAGTATTGTTTTCCAAGCTTCACAAAATGATTTATAATGAACGCAGGTCCCAGTCAAAATCCCAAGAGATTTTTATGAAGAAGTTTCAGAGTTAACTAAAATTTGTATAGAAATGCCAAAAAAAAAAAAAAAGAAAGAAAGAAAGAAACAGAGCCCAATGCTATGAGAATTGTAGGCAGCTATAATAATTGAAGCAATGTAAGCTGTCACTAACATAGACATATTATTCAATGAAAAAGAAAAAGAGAGCCCACAAATGGTCTGACAGATAAATAGCGGAGGGCTGGGGAGATAGCTCGGTGGTCTAAGTGCCTGTCTGGCAAATGCAGGAACACAGATTCAATCTCTGGTTACGTATGCTGTGCCAGCCCTAAAACCCAGTGCTGTGGTGTTCGCCTGTAATCCCAGCACTGAGGAAGCTGACCTAGGGGGATCACTACCAGTCTGAGCTGTATAGTGAGACCCTGAACCAAATAAATAAATAAATAAATAAATAAATAAAACTTCTTTTTAAAAGATAAATAGCCAGTTGATTTTTCACCAAAGGTACCTGAACCAAATAAATAAATAAATAAATAAATAAATAAAACTTCTTTTTAAAAGATAAATAGCCAATTGATTTTTCACCAAAGGTGCCATGGGAAGCAATAATTTTTAGAGCATTGGTGCTGCAACAATTCACACATGAAAATGAAAACTGGCACATACTAAAACTTTAGTCAAATTAGATTATAGATCAGTCAGTGAAGGCTAACATTCGAATGCTTTGCTTTTTTTTTTTTTTTTTTTTGATGGAGCAGTGTCCAGCTACGTAGTCCAGGCTGGCCTTGAATTCACTATGTAGCCCCAGGCTGGCCTCAGACTCACAGTGATCTTCCTGCCTGAGCCTCCCAAGTGCAAGGATTACAGACATGCGCCACTACATTCTGAAAAGAAACAATGATTTTAGAAGCAGTCATAGGAAGAAAGTCTTAGAGGTCTTGGCTTAGATGAAGATCTCTAAACACCCCTAATTATAAAAGAAAGAAATAATAAATTGAACTTCATACGAATTAAAATATTTTATTCTTTAAAGGACACTGTGAGGTCTGGGGAGATAGCTCAGTAGAATAAGTGCTTGGCTCACAAGAGCAAGATCCTGAGTTCAATCCCCAGTACTGCAAAAAAAAAAAAAAAAAAAAAAAAAGGACTTCTTATATAATGTATGCTAAAATGTGTCTAAATAAAAATAAATAAATATCGGGGCTGGGGAGATAGCTCTGTGGCACAAGTGCCTGCCTGGCAAGTGCAAGGTCATGAGTTCAAACCCTGGTCCTGCAAAATAAACAAATAAATAAATAAATAAAGTATATTTTGAATAATAAATAAATAAAGGATACTGTGAAGAAAATGGAGAAGCAAGTCATAGACTGTGAGAAAAAGTATTTGCAAAATACATATCTGATAAAGGACATGTATCCACAATGCACAAAGAATTCACCTAACTCAGTAACAAGCCATCCTCTTTTTTAAAATAAGAATTTTTTTTTTTTTTTTTTAACTGGAAGGCTTTGCCTAGGAAGGTGAATGGCAAATAAACACATAAAATTTCCAACATTGCCAGTTCTGCTGATTATGACTACTATTATGTACTATTGGACTGTATTGGGTTATTTTGCTGAACTCAAGTACCTACAATATTTGAACTGGCATCATGTATGAAAAGGTCCTTTAATCCAAATACAGCTTCTCTAACAGCAATGGAACACCTATATCTGACAAAACAAAATGAAAAAGGAGGACATAAATGAAGGATCATTTTGTAGTAAAAAATATATATCTGTATATATTTACATGAGTATAAATACAATAGATATACAGCTACTTTCCCTTAGTTCAGTGAGACAAAAGATTTGTACTAATAGTATTTAGACAAGTCTGCATCTTGTACTCTGGGTAACTAGTATGAAGACAATAATATGCAATGTATTAATTATTGTAACTGCCCTACTAACCTATACTCTCTCATTGCTATTTCTTTCTCATTAAAATTAATAAAAAATCAATCAATCAATAAAATCAGTTAGATTTGAAAAAAAGAAAAAATGTTAACATCATTATTCATTAGGGAAATGCCACAATAAAATGTAGCTTCACTCCTGTTAGAGAGGATAAAATTACTTTTTTTAAACTGACAGTCCTGTTAGTGAGAATGAGAATGTAGGCAGCTCACATACTGCTGATATTCAACATGGTACAGTTGCTTAGGATAATAATTTGGTTTTGTCTTGGATAGAGTAATATCCTTACCATGTGACCTGATTGATTTAGTCCTAGATATTTACACGAGATAAATTAAAACATAAACTTACAAACATTTGCATATGAATGTTTGCATAGCAACTTCATAACTATTAGACAAAAACTAGAGACAACTCATGAGTTTGCCAGCTGGCAATACCCGGTAAGCTGTGGCACAGTATCCTACTACCCAGTGGTCCAATTAAATGAATGCTTGATACATACAACATGAACAAATCTTGAAAGAACTACGTGTAATGAAATCAGCTTGGTAGAACAAATGTCCTACAAAGAAATTCCACACCCTGATCCTCAGAACTTTGAATATGCTACAATGAAGGGCAAAGGAATTTTGTGTCATTAAAAGTAGAAATTCTAACATAAGGAGTAGCCTGGGCCTTTCAGGTGAGTCCAATTTAGCTGCAAAGCCCTTGAAAGAATTTTGCAACTAGAGCCAGAGAGATGGAGCAGAACGGGAAATCAAGCAGTATTTGAAGTGTGGGAGGCACTGATGTCACTGAGGCTGGCTCTGAAGTACTGGGGACCAGGTACATTGGGTGCTGAGAGGACTCGGGGAATTCAGAACAATCCTTGGCTGATAGCCAGCAAGGAACGGGTCCTCAGACTCACAGTTACAAAGAATTTCACCAACAGCTGAATGACCCAGAAACAGAAAGGTGTGCAGGCTGCCTTGTGATTGTGGCCTTGTGAGATGACGGCTGACAGGAGCCATATGGCACTGGACTTCAGACCCACAGTATCCAGCCGGCGGCAGTTTGTCATGGCAGCAATAGAGGATGAACTCCAGCAGCCAGTTACAGGTTACTGGATACTACGTGGTCTCATTTATATGAAATTCTGTAAAACTCTAAGGATAGGAATCAGTAAGACTGTCAGATCCCAGGACTGTGGATAGGGAGCCAACCTCAAATAGTCACAGAGAATCTCTATGGTGATGGAAAGACATCATGAGTCTTGTGGTGACACGAATGTGCATGCTAATTGGAATTCATCACACTGCACGCTTACAATGATTATTTTTATGTAATTCTTACATCAATACAACTTACACCTGCATGCAAAAACATTGAAGTTCTCTTTGCCTTTGGACTTTCTAGCAATTTTGACATACAATTCTTAGAAATTAAAAGCCAGTATGAGCATACATATACTCCATATGCTCACTCATATTCCTAAGGGTGAATAGATTTCTAAAGTATCTTGAAAAAGTAATAATAATATATTGTCAATATATACTGATATTGTTATTATCAAATTATTTTATATGCATACAGGCAGATATACAATCAAATATACACACATCCAAAACCAGACATACACAGAGAAAGAGAGAGAGAGAGAGAGAGAGGAGAAATTTATTTGCCACACTTAGGTCTGATGTTTTGGGTAGTGCTCTAGTATTCATATAGACACATAGACACATCAGTTTAGTCCTCTGGGCAATATGAACCCAGAGGTGGGGTGACGCTGTACTTGACATTGAATAGAGAATTAGTCTTTCTGGAAAGTGTTTAAGGTGTAGTTCATTGTTAGATCAACATACCCATGCCTAAAGCATTATGCTTAGGAAAACATTATGGCCCAGTAGAAGATAAATTCAGAAATAAAATGTGTTGATTGTTTACTCTGTGACAAATTATAATAGATTTTGCTTCAATTTCTTGGCATTTTCCTGTAGAACCCTTAACCTGGCCTTACTCTTCAATATAATAAAGTCCGCATATCACTCTTTCATTTTTGCTGCTACTGCAATTTTTGATCCCTGAAAGATGCTGCGCTCCCCTCCCCCCCCAATCTCATCATAACAGGCATCCTATGACCTCGTGGTGTGTGCACATAGAATTATCAGCCTAAATATCTGAATTCAGCTTGAGGAGGGGATCCCACCATGCTTTTGGGCTGAGTACTTCATCTGAGTTTCCCATTTGGACAGTCTAGTAAATAGAGAAATAAGGTAACAGACTAAAAGTCACACCATGAGAAGTAGACCTGAGATGCACCCCAAGTATTTGCTCTTCATGAAATCAGCATTCTGTTGACCAGACCACAAGGGCAGTAGTGACTAGCAACATGTCACACCACAATGCCTTTGTTATGGAAAGCATGCTATGCACGTACTGAAAGAACTTTTTAGAAAGGGTATTTAAAAAGAGCACAGAACAGTTACCTGGTAGCTCAGGCTAGCACTGGGTTAGACAATGAGTGTCCTGATTCAGCTCTAGAAAGCCACCCTGGGCAGTTTGGCACTAGAAAGAACTGTTTCAGGAATGTCTCCTTTTGACCCTCTCCCGTATTTGGTGGCCCCAGCCATCGGCACGCTGGATCCAGATAAAGAAACAGAGGACTGCATTTCAAATGTCTTTCCAAAAGAGGCAGATGACAGCAAGTTAGAGAATGTGTCACGTAGTTACGAGGTCGATTTGCTGCTATGGAAGTATCAAATGGGTGAAGGATCAGCATGAAGCCTCCCTGGAATTTCGGCAGTCGACAGAGGTAGATTATGTGGGAACCTTTATGAACCAGAGCAATGCCTTAAGAATGCATCAAAAGCAAGAGCAGGTAATCAGCCATGCTCTGGGAAGTAACCTTTACTTATCTGTAGTCTTTCTATACTAAAATAACACGTAAAAACAAAGCTTGTAGTAAGGGACAGAAAAGGATGATAAAAATACCAAAAGAAATAATTTGATACTGTTTAGCACTTTCTATTTTTCAGGTGTGCTTAAACTCTTCAGATTGTTTATCTCATCTAACCCTCATAATAATCCTTAGAAAGAAATATTTCCATTTTATGAGTGAGCAAAGCGGGATTCAGAGAGCCGCAGCGTCGTGTCAGAGACCACCCCGTAACTGGTGGAGCACAGGTTCCCATTCCTCCCCAAAAACCTCACAGGACTTACACACCCTGGAAGGCAGCTTCTAAAATGCTGTCCACTGACACTGTCCAAAAAAATGTCCTGGAGGGGCTGGGGACATAGCTCAGTAGAATAAATGCTTCCCTGGCAAGTGCAAGGGCCTAAGTTCAATCCCTGGTTCTGAAAAAAAGAAAAAAAAAAAATGTCCTAGAAATCAGAAATGTCATTTAGAGATCCAAGGTCATTTCCCCCAAAGTCGTTTTTATTTAAGATGAATAACTTCATTTATTATCTTATAAATATATTATAAACCCTGAGTAAAACAGTGGTATATTCAGTCCTAAATACCTCTTAAATAATGTTTCTTCACTTTTTTTTTTTTTTGAGTTTGAAAACAAGTTGTAAGGATGGTTATAATAGTCGGTACATTGTGTATTGTCCTCTTACTAGTAGTTTTTCAGAGTGGAAGATAGTGTGTGATATCTTGTCTATACAATAGTAGCACAGGAGCCGGGCGTGGTGGCGCACGCCTGTAATCCCAGTACTAGGGAGGCTGAGGCAGGAGGATTAGTGTGAGTTCGAGACCAGCCTGGACTAACACAGTGAGCTCAAGACCAGCCTGAACTGCATAGCGAGACCCTGTCTCAAAAAGACAAAAAAGAAAAAGAAAACAATAGTAGCACAAATCTTTCTTTTCAATGAAATAAAAGAAACTGAGAAGGGGGAAGGAGAAAAGGAAGGGAAAGATAACTAAGATGACTGATGACTGTAGTAGTAATTTCTATTGGTTTATTGAAAGGAACAGCCAATATTTAATTATTTGATCAATCTTGCATGCTTATATCTGGCAATCTGATCAACCACCTTGTTTTTGTTGTTGTTGTTTGTTTTGCCATTTTTAAATTCTTTTATGATAATTAATGCGTTGCATTTTGTTGTCGTTGCCCTAGTTGTTCAGAGTACAAGGTGCAGACATGATTTCCTGTCTAAATATCGTTAGTACAGATTTTTCTTTGCACAAAGAGAAAGTAGCTGTATATGTAGTCCTATAATCCATAGCAGTAGTGGATTATCTGCTCATCTGGCATTATCAGAAGCTGTTGACTTGAGCCTTTTACAACTCAGCATATTAATGTGGCTTTCCTTTTTATACCTTGTTGTTAGACTTTTCTGCTGGGCCGTTAAGACCACAATAAAACAAGCCCTATAATGTTTCCTCACTTTATCCAGTCTACTTTCTTCATGGTTTTTCCTGTCTGGTTAGTATTATTCTGTCCAGTTAACCCCATTTACTTTTATTTTAGTTCCTTCCTAAATTGCAATATTTGTGAAATCATATGCTTGATGTGTGATCCTAAGCACATGTGAATAGCAAATCTAGTTTGGCCATGGTGAGCATTCCACCATTTGGGACATACTGGTTTTGAGTTTATAAGTGGACAGAGTGCAATATCCCCTCTGCCAAGCTGACCCTCTCACAGAGTGCTGTCCTTGCTTCCCAGAGGTTAGCTTCCGTTAAGCCTCACCCAAGAGTGAACAGTCTTCCCAACATCCATCCAGATTCTAGAACCTTCTGTCTCTCCTGGCAGAATCGACCCCAAGGAAGCCAGAAGGCCCAGGACCCCACCACTTTCCTATTGACCTCCTCTAACTTCTGTCTGCCCTCATCTAGGGCCCGGTCCCTATCCCTTGCTTCCTCGGGTTCCTGTCTTCCTCCCAAGCTGAGCAAGATTCCCTGCTCAGGCCCTGCAAATTCCTGTCATGTCTTCAAGTTTTTGCCACCACTGAGCCACTTCTGCTAGCACCAGAACAATGGGCCTGTCTGATCTTCATGCCAAGTGTAGTAAGTCAGTGGCATACGTAGAAGGCCTGCACAGAATGTCTTTTGGAGGCCGACATGTGGCTAAGGTACACGTCCAGCAGCCTCAGGAGAGCCTCAGGTGAGCGAGCCCTTCAGTGTTCCTCTGATCAGCCTGCAGTACGAGCAGCCTCCAGCTTTCTCTGCGCTCTTTGATCCTTTCTCTCCCAGGTATCCTGAGTCTTTCAGAAAATATGGCTGCCCATGAAATTCAGCCCTGGGCTCTCCCTGAAAGGCTGGTATAGATTACTTCTTCTACTCCAAAGGTTCCCATTTTTTTCAGCATGGTGCCTTATCCATGTATCTGGAAGACGTTACACTAGCTGTGAAAATTCATCATTATATCCACTGTATTACACATACTTTATTAATAAGGGACTTATAAAGAGATTTCCCAGTATTATATCACTGTTGATATATAAAAATAAATGAGTGAGAAAGATATAGGGAGAATGTTTAAAATTTAAAAGAACTGGGGAGCTAGCACAGAGCCACAGCACCTGCCTGGCAAGTATGAGGTCCTGAGTTTGATTCCTGATACCAACAATAAAATTATAGTAAAAAAGCCACTTGCAATTCAAGTGCACTTATCTCATCGTTCTTGCCACTTCTGAAGCAGTTCTGATTGTCCTCTTTCACAAGTGTCTTTCTGAGGCGGGATCAACAATGCAAGATGCTGCTGCCCAGTGCCATCAGCAGGAGGCAGGCCCCATGGAGACACCGTGGTGTGTCCTCACCCACTGTGCAGAGTGAGCAGCCTGGCTCCCGAGAATTCCAGCTCTCCCCCAGAGTCAAATGGCTGTACCTGATCAAAATTTAGAATGGATTCAGGACACTGAGGGAGCTGTGACAATGTAACTAAAGACACTTAGGAAAGAGGCCTTGCAGAACTGCTTCAGGTAAGGGGCAAGAATGAGGGGCTAGCCGGGGAGATAGCTCAGTGGCGTAAGTGCCTGCCTGGCAAGTGCAGAGTCCTGAGTTCGATCCCCCATACTGAAAAGCAAAAAACCAAACCAATGTGGGAATAGTGGGTTCAAAGTGAAGTCTGACAATTTGGGTAAGATTAATGGAACTGTATCTTTGCTAAAATTTAAATAAAAATTTAATGTTTCACCATAATTTTGATCATATTGCATGTCTAGAACCACTGAATAAAACACACTTTGCCTGGCTTTTGTTTCGGTTGATGTCCGTTAAAGCACTACACTTCCACTCTTAGGAGCCCCGTGGTCCTGTGTTTTGTTCTTGAAGACAGGATGAAGAATGAAAATTTCCTTCATGAATGTGGAAAACAGAAACAGGGACCTGCTCTAGATGAATCCGTGAAAACTGAGGCAATTGCACATTTAAGAAAACAAAACAAAACCAGCAATGACATGATGTTGAGGAAGACAGGAGATATCAAATGCAGTTAGGGAAAGTGCGACCGAGTGCTATCTGCATTCTTGATCTTTAACTTTGCCTTTATTTATGTATCTGAAGCTTGGCAGCTGCCTCCACACCTAGCCAAGGAACTGCTGGTATGTTCGCTCCCCTCTCCCTGGAGGGCTCTCCTAGGCCACGTAGACTGGCTGCCTTTTTTCTTTCTTTTCGTTGCTGTTCAAAGCACAGCTATAAGGAGTGAGACACGGCTGCCCAGGAAGAGTTGGAATTTGTTCAAAACCTTTGACTATTCCTTGGCACCTGAAAAAGGGTGAATCTTTTCATTATGGAGAATAGTGTCGTTCTGAGGGTTCCCTGCGCCTGCTGCCAGGGGCAGCTGTGAGTCCCAGGAGCCTCCATGTCACGAAGGTGTTCTCTCAACTTTTTGTGGAAGAACTCAGAAGTATTCTACTCAGTTTGCTTTTTCCAGCTGAAGATGGATGTGTTAGGAATTATATAACTTGCTTAGACAATTTTATGCTAGATATAAAAGTGTCCACTTCTCAGCATGAATTGATTCACTTCCCTCAATTACCAATTTGGGAAAATACTGGCAAAGCACTTGTTTTTATTTCTGAAGTCCACGGTCTCAAAGTTATACACTTATGACTGAAGTATGAAGCACTGTCATTAATTAAACCAAATGGGAATTCATAAGTCTGGGTTTACATTCTACATGAATTTAACCTTAACCCATAATGCTTATATACAAATATTATATTTTCCATCCAAGGCAAGACACCTGGAAGTTTGAATAAACACAGGCTTTCAACATATTGACATGAATAAGGAGTAATTCAATCCAAATCCTAGTAAGTTTGGAAAGAACAAAAACAAGGTTTATTTCTTCTTATTGATTCATACAGTGGCATCTGCACCAATCACAGTTGCCACCAACACGATCTATTGCGTTGGAGGTCTTCCCAGATGTTACCTTGGAAAGGAGTAAACTCTCTGTTGTTGTCTTCCTGTTCTGCATATGAAGATGCTGGTATCCTTTGGGTTTGGATTCTGGGGGGCGCCATGGCCAGCCTCCTTAGACCTAGAGGCCAGTCAGTTCCTTGTGTAAATGAATGCCTGAATGGCTGGTTGAACGGTGGTATAGGGATGGGATACAGAGACATGGCATGAAGCTCTCCATCTCCTCACAGAAGGGCTGTATTTTAGCAAGCAATGACAGCATGGATGGGCAAACCGTAGACAAGCCCTAGGCTTTCTTCAGTTCGTTTCTGCCAAAAGTACCAACTGAAAGGGAACAAAACAAACAACTTGTTTAGCCCACGCTTTATTCCTAAACAAAGTACAACACTGCCTTTGGAAGCAGTATTAGAACATCAATCTGGGTTTTACCCATGGTGCCCAGCTTCAAGTTGACCCTTCTTCGTTATATCCCAGCATCCTTGGCGTACCTGGAGAAAGGAGGAAGTCTGGGGTGTTTCTTTGATCCCACTCCATTTTCTAGGGAAGTTTCAGAAAAACTGGATCTGGAAATAGCATGCTCTTTGCCCTGGTCTCTGACTGTATCTGTCTGTTGCCCTAGAACTGTGTTTCTCAAAGGATGAGCCAGCTAGAGTGGATGCTTGTTAAAAATCGATTCCTAACCACACCCAGCTATGGTGATCCAGAACACTGACCAAGGAGGCTCCTAGTCTTGCCATGTTAATAGTCTTGCTCTTGGGCATGGGGAGATCTGAGGGAAAATCCACTAATGAGTAGGCTGAAGGAACTGATTTGGCTCCAAGGAACTTAGTGAATGCAGCTTATGTTTACGGGGGAATAAAGATGCCTTGGAAAACTGCAGCTCGCCTAACTTAAGGACTTCAGCAATCGAATATCCATGAACTAAATAAGCTTAGCACTTTTAATTTGTAACTTTCTCTAGTGGATTTTGCGAAGTAACATCAGTCAATTACATTTTGGTATGAATTAGTCTGATTTGCTTTATCTATTCTTAGTAAGAAAATAAGCTTTAAAAAAGAAACCTCATGAGAACAGACATTTTGGTGGTGGATAAGAAAAAAAAAAAAAAAAAAAAGGAACATAAGTATATGGATCAGATATTTTCATTTTCTGATTTTCAACTCCAACGTTTATCAGATCTATTCATCTGTTTACTTGTTCTTCATTTACTCAGCAAATTAAATTATTTATTGTTTATATATTTACTATGCAAAAACAAATTCTTGTTTAGACAGCGAGTAGGACCCAGGCCCTAGTGCTGGTAACCAAAAGACAAACAAGGCGGAGATAGTATCTGTTTTCTTCTTCTTTCTCTCTCTCTCTCTCTTTTATTTTTTCTTCTGTATTTAGGGTTTACAGGGTACACGGGGTCTTAGTACATAGATTGGACTCTTAAGTAATCCTGTTTATAGCCTCCCAAATGCTGAGATTATAGGCACATGCCACCATGCTCAGTCTCAATCACCATCTCAGCATGCCTCGGGGGCAGGGCTGGCGCTGCATGCTGGGGCTCGAACTCCAGCCCCTTGCATCTACCTAAGCAGGTGCTTTATTTATTTGATGGTTTTTGTATTTTAGGCAAGGGTGTTCAGGGTATTCAGGGTCTCACTACAGCCTCCCAAGAACTGGGATTGCAGGTGTGTGTCACCACATCCAATCTCAATTGCTGTGTCAGCGTGCCCTGGGGGCGGGGCCAGCACAGCAGGCGGAGGATCAAACCCGAAGCCCCTGCACCTGTTTGCAGGTGCTTTAATCTGCTGAGCTATTTGGCCAGACTTTTTTTTTTTTTTTTTTCTGTATTTTTAAGGGGGACCCTTTGAGAGGTGAGCCCTAGTGGAGGCCTTTTGGCCGCCAGGGTCATGTTCCTGAAGGGATTAGGAGGCCATAGTTTTGTCCTCATCCTCTCATTTGCTTCCAGTCATGAAGTAAGTTGTTTCTCCATCAGATACTTCTGCCCTGATGTGCTGCCTGGCGCAGGCTCTGGAGCCACAGGGCCAATCACCATGAACTGGAGTCTCCCAAACCATCAAACCATGAGCCAAGGTAAGTCTGTTCTCTTCTCCTTCTCCTTCTCCTTCTCCTTCTCCTTCTCCTTCTCCTTCTCCTTCTCCTTCTCCTCCTCCTTCTCCTCCTCCTCCTCCTCCTCCTTCTCCTTCTCCTTCTCCTTCTCCTTCTCCTCCTCCTCCTCCTCCTCCTCCTTCTCCTCCTCCTCCTTCTCCTTCTCCTTCTCCTCCTCCTCCTCCTCTTCCTCCTCCTCCTCCTCCTTCTCCTTCTCCTTCTCCTCCTTCTCCTTCTCCTTCCTCTTCCTTTTCCTCTTCTTCTTTTTACGTATTTGGTACAGGGTCTCGTATGCAGCTCAGACTCATGGTGATCTTCTTATGTTCAGCCTCCCAACTGTTGGGATTACAAGAATGTGCCACCACCCCCAGCCTCTGTGGCCTGCTCAGGGTCCCACAGTATGCAGGACCAGAGCTCGAACCCCAGTCCTTGTGCTTGCCTAAGCAGGTGCTTAGACCACTGAGCTATCTCACCAGCCCTTGTTCTCTTTATCAGTTGATTATTTCAGATATTTTTGTTGGTGATAGAAAAATATGCACTATCTATTACACAGTCCTTATTCTTTGATGAAACAACTTCGTGGTACAGTACTTAATGGTCTGTATGCACTCAACAAGAAATTTCATCTCTAAAATTTTATGTTTTAAGAATAATCCTAATTGTAAAAATTCACTCAGGAGGTTGAAGCAGGAATATCTTAAATTGGAGGCCAGGCTGAGCTACATAAGATGCTGTGTCAAAAACAAAACAAAACAAAAGACCTAACTATGGAAAATGTTCTGCCTATGGAAATAGTTCCCATATTGTTGTTTAATTATAAAATTTGGAAAGGTGAAGTGAATTATAGTATTCGTGTATGACTTCATTATTCTGTAGCCATTAAAAACAGCTCTATGGAGTACATAAATTGTTATGAAATAATATTAAAGTAAAAACCATAAATAATGCAGAAGTATATTTTAACTAAAAGCAATTCTTTCGGAAATGCACCCCAAAATGACCAGAATGCTAAAAATGATTGTTTTAAGTGGTAGAATATATGTTAAAATGGTGCTGATGGGGCCAGCAAGATGGTTCAGTAGTCTAAAGCACCTGCTTAGGAAAGCTTAGGCAACTGCAGGGACTGTGGTTCAATCCCCCACACCACATGCTGCACCAACCCCACCCCCAGGGCAGGCTGAGCTGGCCATAAAAAGAAAGTAAAACTAATAAAATAAAATGGTGCTGATGTTGACTTTTCCTTGCTCTGTAAAGATTCTTTTCATAGATAAAATTGATATAATTTTTTTTTTGTCTTTTGGAGATAGAGTTTCACTACATAGTTCAGGCCAACCCTGAACTTACCTTGTAGCCCAGGCTAGACTCAAACTCACAGCAATCCTCCTGCCTCAGCCTCCCAAGTACTAGGATTGCAGGTGTGTGCCACCACACCTGACAGAAAAATTAATCTAAAATTAAGACAGAAAAATTAATTAGCATTATTATTACTATTACATATTGGTGATAGGCAGAACATCCTAAGTCAAATAAATTCATAGTGATTGATATCCCAGTTTATGGGAAAAAGTGTGTTCAAAAACAGAGAACACAAAAAGTCTTATATAGGGAGGTCTACTAGTCTAGGGGCTGTTCTTTGATAAACATTACATTTTAGTTTCAAATTGTCCTCTGTATACAATGTTTTCTATTTTATCTTAATACAATAAGTAGAGGGCCCACAATTCCCTGCCTGAAGCAGCCTGGATTTTCTACAGCACTTTTATGTAGTATGGGATATCTCATCTGCCCAGACTCTGCAAGACGAGCCAAGGAGATTCTCAAGCTTTATTTCTGCTCTCGAGTTTATGTTTTGGTGCATTTACTTCTCTTAGCAAGCAAGCTGAGGGCCCTGCTTTGACTTCATATCATTCAAGGGTATAGCTGACCCAATATAACTGAGCCAGCACTTGGCAAGGATGCTAGAGGTTTTAGCAGGCAGCTAAGGACTGTCTAAGTAGGGACCATTCCTAACAGAAAGCTGGAGGAAGGACAGGAGAAAGGCTCTTCCCCCTACAGGCTCCCTCAGTGTTCCACCTGCATAGGTTGTCAGTTCTACGAAATCACATTGAAAAGAAAACCAAATTAAACCCGGGATTTATAAAAGCATCTGAGCTATGGAGTTTCGCAGATGACAAACAGACAGTGATTTACAAACATTAGTGGATACAAAGGAATTGCAAAAGGTGCTCATGTGTCTCCCACATACGGCCACAGTTATGCTACTGTGTGCTTCCTGCATGGTGTGACAGTGGTAGTAGTACAGAGCTTGGGCAGAGCCCCACCCAAATGTAGAGGGGCCAGCTTGGAAATACAAAACAACATACACTGTATTTTGTGTCAAAGGGTGTGTAAGACTCACTTTGGTGGATTTATGAATGAAGCTGACTTACGAACACTTACCTAAAAGAGAACTTGTTATAATTTTGGGACTTACATTAATTGTAATTTGGCATATTCATAGAATGGAATATCAAATGGTCATTAAAAATGGTGCTATACTTTTATTAACATCAATGATATAGAGATTTATTAGAATATCAATCATTGATGGAAAATACCAATTCTAAGTTAAGACTAAGATGTTTGATATTCAGAAAGACAGCGATGGTAAGCTCAAATACCCATGTTATAGAGTAATAGTATCACTAAGCTTTTCTTCTGGAGGGCTAAGAATATAAGTTTACAAGCCAAAAATTAGAGAAAAAGAAGAGCTACAAGGATAGCCAATATTTTGGCCCTAGCCCTTCAAGATCAGTGAGAACTCAGAACAGAATAGAACGGATGCTGTAACATCCTATAACTCAGTGGTTTCCCAAATTTTTCTGTTCAAGGAGATTATGGAGCCACAGAGGAAAGGGACTGAAGGTATATAGTATGCCTAAGGAAAGTCATCTGAGAGAAAACATTCTCTCATGCTTTCACAGAGAGTGAACTGGTCAAGCAATGGCCGTGACTCATCCAGTCAGCTGACACTGTCAACAGTTGTACAAAGCACTGTACATGGTATCAAAGTTAATCCTGAGGGGATTTGACTAGCCTTGGAAGATACAAAAGTTACATATTTTGTTATACAGGTCTTGCTTTAACTTGCCCTTAACCACCCAGCAGAAAAGTTTAACTGTGAGGCATAAAACATAAAGCTAGATTAGTATGCTGAGCAATAAAAGGCTTAAATCAACAGCTTCCAACATTGCCAGTTTCACCAGTAACCCACTGTCATTATGGAACATTGGACTATGTATACAGCTACTTTCTCTTAGTTTAAAAAGAAGACATTTTCTGTACAAATAAAGATTAGAAAATTTATCACCTCCATACCCTGTGCTCTGTATAACTACTATGAGGACAACAATATGCATTGTATCAATTACTGGGAATGTACTACTAATGTGTTTTGAAACTGTCATATTATTTTTTCTTATTAAAAGTAATAACAAATCAATGAACTTTTGTAATATTAAATGACACAAACATTATTGAAGAATATGTGCCTTACAACCTAATTCACAGAACTAATTTTTTTTTTTTTTTGTCTTTTTGAGACAGGGTCTCGCTATGCAGTTGAGGCTGGCCTTGAGCTCACTTTTGTAGCCCAGGCTGGTCTCGAACTCACACCGATCCTCCTGCCTCAGCCTCCTGAGTGCTGGGACTACAGACATGAGCCACCACGCCCAGCTGTAGAACCTAATTTTTACAACATAATTTTTCATACACATCTGCTTGATAGAAGTATGAAAGGATATGCACCAACATGGTAATAGTGATTTTTCTTCTTGGGTGTTTTGATTAGATTTAGTTAAACATATTTTATTTTTGCACACTTATATTTCTAACATTTCTATATTTCCTCTATGTTATAAAGAAAATACACTTTAAAAATGAGGCTTTTTCAAGTGCTCTAAATTTGCAAGAATATGAAAACAATTCCTGACATATTTAATGGATGTCACTTCTCTAAGCAAGAACTCCTCACACTAGTAGGGGCCTGAGGCCATGTTGGCAGATGTGGACTTTATTCTAAGAGCCAAAGGAAATAATGCAAAGTTAAAATCGAACCTACATGGCACGATTGACTATTAGAGGTGCCAAGTATGATGTATGGGAAAACATAAAGGTGCAGGACAGAGGTTTGTGGGAGTTCAAGTGAGAGGTGCAGAAATGAAGGGGCTGGACAAGAATCACGGCAGTGGAGATCGGAAGAAGTGAAAACATTAGCTATGTGGAGGCCAGCAGGGAAAAAAAGGAATACAAAGCACTCCTCAAACCTTCATCTGGAGTTTTGGATTAACTAGTATGCGAAGTAAATACTACAGATTTAGGTTAGCAGACAGGGCCCAGAATACCTTTACAGGGTCAGAAGGAGCAGGTAGACCTTGACTGCCAAGACCACCCAGAGGTGCCTTCCTGCAAGCACAAAGTCCCGGTTCAATGGGGGTTGGGGAGAGTAAGAAAATACTAGGTCTTACAGGTCTTAGATTAAGTGTGATGGAGCAAGACATGGGGACAGTTTTCTTATTCAACAGATTAAAAAAGTAGCTTTGACAAAAGCCTATAGGGAATAAATGGGGCCAAGACTTGAGCCCAAGGCAGTCACACTTCCAAGCCACGGGGCCTTGTCTGGGTAGAGATGGTGGAGCAAAACACCTAGGTAGAAAAATAGCAGATACTGAATTCAGATCAGGGCAACTTGTTCCCAGATCTCAGTTCCTTGGTCCTGTTGCGCTTGAGGCCAGAAGGGGACAGAGTCTAGCTATGCGCCTGGAAGAAGAGCAAAACAAGGTTTGCAGAGCTTGCAGTGCTGCCTTTGCCTCAGTTTGTGCTTTCTCTTGCTTTCTCCCCCAGTGGAGCACATTTTCAACCTCCCCACAAGAGAGAAACTCTAAATAGAGTCCATGTGGTCCTTGTAGCTCAGTCAAGGCCCAGCACTTCCTGGGCCATCTGTCCCCCCACCCTACCCTCCTCATCAGGTCCAGATGTGGTTCTCCATGGCTGGAAAAATACAAATGAAGGGGCTGGGGAGATAGCTCCGAGGCACAAGTGCCTGCTGGGAAAGTGCAAGGTCGTGAGTTCGAACCCTGGTCCCCCCCCCCAAAAAAAAAAAAAAAAAAAAAAGAAAAATACAAATGACTCCTCCCGCGTGTTCTCCCCTTTATGACAAGTGATTAGTGATCAGGAATAGCAGGGACCCACAACACGGAGTCCTGCTAGCAAAGGATAAAAATGAAGATGCAGAGCTGTCCATTCATGAATTTATAAAACCCTACTGTAGAAATGTTCAGAAAACTGTTAGGTGCCTGTTCGGCTCTTAGTTGGGAGCTAGCTTAAACATGGTTCTCCCGTGTCTGTGCTCTGCCACGGAATGCCTTCTCCCTCACTTCCGGCCACATCTGCAGGAGCCTGCTATCACTTCTTTGGGCTTTTGTGGCTTTGAAGAATGCTTTCTGTTGCTTTGAGTTTGAGGCTCCAGAGTTTTACAGTTCAAAGATATTTTTCAGATGGCCATGATATGTTTGGTGATAAAATTCCTTTAAAAACTTAATAAGCATCTAGCCAGTTCCTGGTACCTAACCACAACAAAGTTCTTACTTATATGTACTTTTCAAATTGCTTTATTTCCTTGTATTCTCCTCCCAGGCCTTGTTCTATGAATTTAATTGTCTCTAGCCTCTATGTCCATCTAGAATCCTAAGTGAAGAAGCCAAATTCCTAATCTGATCTTGGCCCCAGGGCTCAGTCTTTTGTTTAACTGAGGAGTATCACTGGCTTTTTATTACTCAAAGCCTTTTCTCTTATTATTTGAGAATGAAAGCTATCACCTTTCCCATCATCTGAGTGTCCTATTTCCTGACTCGATTCCCTTTAATTTCAGCTTGCAAATTATCCCATTCTTTCCTGAGTTCATTTCAAAAAGACTTAAGATGTGTTATGTGCAGATACCAGTCCCCACAATGAATGCAATCATTATGTATTGCAAGCATGCATTCATAAAAATAAAATAAAATTAAAATCAAAAACCAAAAATATTGTCAAGCACACACTAGCATTCAAATGATTTCTGTTCACTTCCTCTGGAGCTGCAGTTTGGAGAGTACACGGTCTGCTTTCAAGTTAACACAATGGACGATTTTGCATAGTGTAGTAGCGTAGCATCTACTGTTCCAGCCCCTGGGCTCTCTTTGCTCACCATTGGCCATCTCATCTCTTCATACTCAACCTCAACGTGCCAGGTTATGAATTTTAACAAAGGTGCTAACATTTTCATGGCTTGAAACAATGAAAGTAATTTTTTTTTGACCAGAAAATATTCAACATGAGTGTGTGTGGTTGGGCTACCTCCAGGGTGACTTTCTTCCTCACCACAACTCCGGGCCCCACACTTCTCTTCCTGGTGGAGGCCTTGTCTCTGTATCCAATCCCAGAATGCAGTCATATAGATCCACCTATCAGCAAAGGAGCTTGGGAAACAGCTTAGCTGAACGGAAAAAGACGTTGGTGAACAAATATCATTCTCTCTGAACCGAGGTCTACCTGGGACAGTTTCTCTGATGGCTACCAGTTATGAGCTCACCAGGACTATAGGAAAGTTCCTTTCTCCCCTGGCCCCCCTTGCAGTTACTGCCTTTTGATCATGAAAAGAGAAAAAGCCGGGAGTTGCCTCAGGAAGCAGACACTGCAAGGAACACATGCAGAGAACAGTGAGTGTAAGAGGGCGCACAGGAAGCCTGCGATTCAGAGGCCCTCAACTGACAGCTGACGCTGGGGACAGCTGTACAAAGCAAACCTTGTGTTAAATGGCTTCAATCTGTGAACACGGTCCAGGGATCTTAACACCATGAGTTGAAAAATAGTTGAAACTTTTTTCTCTGGATAAAGAAAGCGGGGGAACTACATTTAGCTATGATTTAATAGGATTCAATGTTAGCAGGATAGTTATTTATAGCTGGACATTTATGTGCCTAAAGGATATTCTTTTATTTTAATGTTTTTACTCATGTTTTGCAATTTAGACTTATTTATCTTTGGAAATCACAAGGCAGGCTATGAAACTTTCATATTATTATTATTTATTTATTTATTCTTTTTTTTACTTCAGAGATTCTGGGCATCCTGGTTGCATCCATTAATTAAGCCTTCTTTGGTAGTCAGTTTTGACAGATACTCAGTTTCTAAAGAGACAGGTTGATCTTGGCTCCACGGTTGTATTTTGTTTTGTGTGTCGGTGGGATTGAACCAAGGGCTTTATGCATACAGTACTGGGCAAGCGCTCTGCCGCTAAGCTACATCCTGGCTGCACTTTTGGATGTTTGCCTATCTGAGTGAGCCCATTGCCTTTAGGCTCTGGTGAAACAGCAAACGTGATGGAGAGCACGTGACCAAGCAAAGCTGCTCACATCAGGCTAGGATGAGAAAAGCGAGAGCAGGGGATCAGAGCCCACAATCCCCTTCAGAGCCTCAATTACCAGAAGATCTTCCACTGGGTCTGCCTCCTCAGGGCCCCACTACTACCCAACAGCACCAAGACAAGGGACTAAGCCCCTTGAAGCCAGCATGAGCATTTAGAAGCATTTAAAATCCAGTTTCTAGCACCATCTATTCTTTCAATAGATTAAAGTCATATTAAGCACCATCCACTGTGGCAGGTACTAATTAAAAGGCAAGCATAGTCCCCATCCTCATAAAACTTAGTCTAGTGGGTAAGAAAGACATTGGCCAAATTTCCATGAATCAACAGTTGTATCTGGTCGTAAAGTATGGGGTTATGGTTGTAATACTGCATCGTTATGAAAGAGAACTACAGAAAAGCTCCAGAGTGCATCACACAAAAGCCTGACCTATTTCGGAGGGTCAAAATCAGCTTTCTGGGGGCAGGGGGAGGGGAGCCCTATCTCATTGTTTTGAAATAAAATACGTATTATTTATTATTAAGTTATAAAAGGCCACAGAGGACCGGGTTGTAGCTCAGTAGCACAGCACTAATTTGCAAGCTTGAGGCCCTGAGTTTGATTCCAGATACTAATTAATAAATCAGATAAGATAAAATAAAATAAAAAGCTTGGAATTGTCTTAGTTTTACTTTTTACTCATTGCTTGGACAAATACCCGACACTCAAAATGAAGGAAGGAAAGGCTTATTTAGCTCACAGTTATTGGAGGTTTCAATCCGTATTCGGCTGGCCCAAGACTGAGGGGAACAGGGCAGGGAGCATCCAGTTCATGGCGGCAGGACAGCAACAAAATGGTGACAGAGGCAGCCAACCAAGAGAGCAGAGAGCAGTAGCATGGGTCTGTCTCTCTGTCTCTCTTTATATTACATTCAGGCTCTCCACCTCAGCCTATCTGCCATAGGCTACACCCATAGTCCCAGAAGTACTTAGACCCATAATCCCATCAGTACTAATCCCAAGGATCACGAATCAAGTCTCAAACTCTAGAAGTCCCCCCCCCCGCCCGATGATTGCATGAGGCTTTGCGGGGACAACTAGACATAAACCATAACAGAAATGAAAAGTGTTCTTGTGTCTGCCACCTTGTTTCCATGCTTGGAAGTAAATACTCTGATCAGTGTCTTATACAGTGTAAGTTTATTGTAAAGCAAGTTCACAGCAGGTGGTATAGTACACACATTATTCCACTTCCTACTTTTTCACTTAGTGTATATTCAAAGCACAGCTCCATGCTCATACAAAGAACACGTCTTCATTCTGCACTGGTTGTGTGATACTCTACTACACAAATCAGCAAGATTTATTGCATTAGTGCTTGCGTTGGTAACCCTTACTGCCATGATAAGCGAACAATATACATTTAGCATCATGATGAACTTAAATATAGTGTTATTCTGGAGGTCAGAAATCACAAACGGGCCTCACTGGGCTAAGAGCACCGTGTTGCAAAGGCTGCTTTCCTTCCTGGACCCTCTACAGGGCAGTTCATCCTCTCAACAGTCCCACCTTCTTTTTTGATTTTTCTTCTCACCCTGTTGAGATCCCTGTCACCCCTGGTGGCTGACTCTGTCCATCTTCAAGCTCAGCAGTGGTTGGAAGCAATTTTCACATACTGTCACTCCAACCAGTGCAACTGTCTTCCACATTAAGAACCTTTGTGATTACTCCGGGCCCACCTGGACAGTCCGGAATGAACCCCTCATCTCAAAATCAGGTGGTCAGAAGTCTTCCCCTCACGGTGTAGCCAAGTATCTTCATAGATACCGAACGAAGGTAGAGACTTCCTGGGCTGGTGAGGGAGTCATAATTCTGCCAAGTACAGCTCCAACTGATTGACATTTATGTTGTTTTCAATCTTCTTACAAACAATGATGAACTATTTCCTTTAAAATGCATCGTATTTGTGCACGGAATTGCTGAGCCAGTGCTTGCTACGGCAGAGCGGCATTTCATGTGCTGGAAGCCGTTTGCATTTTCTCCACTATCGCTCTCTGTTCATGGCTTTTTTTTATTGTCTATTTTGATGAAAACCTCTTCCCTGAAGGGAGTTCTCTTTTTGACTGGTGAGGAGGCTTTATACATTTAAAATGTTTCTGTTATACGTAAGAAGAAAATATTTTCCCTGGGAAAGGGTTTATCATTTGACTTGTTTGATTTCTCCTATGTAGATTCCAAAATATTTATGAAGTTGAGTTATCAACCTTGTTTGGAAGCTTCTGTATTTTATTTATTTATTTATTTATTTATTTATTTATTTATTTATTTATTTTTGTGGGACCGGGGTTTGAACTCATGACCTTGCACTTGCCAGGCAGGCACTTGTGCCACGGAGCTATCTCCCTAGTCCCTGTTTGTTTGTTTTTGAAAAAGGATCTCACCTCAACAAGTGCAAGGTCCTGAGTTTGATCCCTCGTATCAGAGAGTGGGGGGGGAGAGGGAGGAAGGGAGGGAGAGAGAGAGGGAGGAAGGGAGGGAGAGAGAGAATGAATATCTCACTATGTAGTTCAGGCTGAACTTGAACTCACTGTGACGCTTAAACTGGCCTCCAACTCATAGTAATCTTTCTTCCTCAGCTTCCTGAGTGTTGGGATCAGAGGCAGGACCCTCCCCTACTCCTGGCTAGGTTTCTATATTTTGTCATACTTTCTTAATTTAATATTGTTTAAAAATTTCTCCCATTTTCTTCTAGGACATCATGCAGTTTCATTTATCTGGAATACATTTTGGCGCAAGAAAGAGGAGAAATGCAACTTCCTTTTCAGATAGCTGCCGTATCTGTGGCAACAAACTGCCATGGGTGGTTTCAAACAGCACAACCTTATTTGCTAACAGTTTCGGGAGCCAGAAGTCAGAAACGGGTTTTTTACTGCTTAGAAGAAAGATAGAAGGGGCCACAGGACAAGGAATGCAAGGAATGCCTCGTAGCTTTAGAAGCTGGAAAAAAACAAGAAGGATTCTCTTCCAAAGCTACATTCCACTGGGAATGTAGTTTTGCTGACACCTTGGTTAGATAGAGCCCAGAGAAACCTGAAGGTAAGAAGTACTGGAAATAGATGGTGATGGTGGTGGTGGTGGTTATAAAGCAACATCAATATCCTAATGCCTCTGAACTACACACTTAACAATGGTTAAAATAGTAATTTTACTCAATCAATCAATCAATCTACACACTACTATATATATATATATATATATATATATATATACACACATATATATCTGCAAAATCCTTTTTGACACTTAAGATGGTATTTATAGGTTCCAGGTGTTAGGAGCTGGATATCTTTGGGACTGTATCTCCATTCCGTCTACTCTAATTGCCCTTCCACTTTTCCTTGCTGATTCCAATAGGCACCTTTGTCACTAGCTGTCACTATGGGATCTATTCCTATTCTTTTCCACTGAGTTGGCTCAATGTAGGAGTCAGCGTTCCAACACTTCAACATATGTGTCAATAGTCAGTAGACCCAGGGCTGACGAGATAGCTCAGAGGTCTGAAGTACCTGCTTAGGCAACCCTAGGGATGGTGGTTTGATCCCTGGCACCACACGCTGCGCCAACCCCACCCCAGGACAGGCTAAGTTTGCCATTACATAAATAAATAAAGTAAAAAAAATAGTTAGTAGGTCCAATTCCTCCTTAGAATTCTTGTTGCCCAAGATTTGCCTGCTTATTCTGGTTTATTGTCTGTTCTTTGTTGTTTAATTTTTAAAATGATCTTGTTAGTGTATGTATTAGCATCTTGGAAAATCTATGATGAGACTCGGGAAGGTATGATATTTTTCTGATGCTAAGTTTTCTTAGTCAAAAATTGTGACACATCTTTTCTGTGGTGCAGGCAAATTTTTTTGTCATTTCATAGTGTTTTAAAAATTTTATTCATATAGATTTTGCCCTCTTCTTATGTTTATTCTAGTCATTTAGCTACTCTGCTGCCACTGTAAATAGACTTTGCTTCTGTTATTGTATTTGTATATATAAAGGCTATTCTCTTCAAACTCCACCATGCTCTTCACATAATACTCTTCATATAATACTTCATACAATGAAGTTCATTCTTCGTTTTTTACTGAAAAACCATTAAATCCTTGAGACAATTACTTTTTATCATTTCCTTTGTTTCTCTTTCTAATTATATTGGATAATTCTGAAAAATGTCAAATGATGTAGTAATATTGGGTGTATAGTATTTCTATCTCATACATCAAAGGAAATACTTCTAATGTAGCACCATAAAATATGATATCTTCCTGTTCAGCATATATACATTTACTTTCATCTAAAGGAAGGAGTCATCCATTGTTTCATTAATAGTTTTTAGTAATATATGTTAGCCAGGTGTGGTGGTGCATACCTATAATCCCAGTTCTTAGGAGACCAAGGCAGGAGTATTTCTGCAAGTTCAAGGCCAGCCTGAGGAGTGGCCTGTGGGACACAGGAGAGCTGCGATCTGTGGAACCAGTGCAAGCAGGCTCAGAGCTTTTCTGGCACCACTCAGGATCTTTGGCAGACTCTGAGCAGCCTGAGGGGACTCTGGTAAGCTCTGACACTCCTTAGCTTCCATAATGCAGGCATGGAGCTTCTTTTGGTATCGTTTCAAACTTTTAAGAACTTAGGAGAACTCTGAGGGGCCTGGGGGATGCAGGAGAGCAGCAATTTCTGGGCCCAGTGGGAGCAGGTGCAGAGCATTCCTGGTGCCATTTAAGAGCTTTGGCAGACTCTGGGCAGCCTGTGGGATCCTATCTGGGTGATTACTGCGAGTTTCAAAACTGCCAACACTCAGGAGCAAAAGGCAATCTCAATCCTCTAGCCCACCCAGAACAAACCCAGGACACAAAGATATACAAGAACTTGGAAATTACATACCTGAAATCTCTGAAATGAGAGCAACTGAAGCAAAGATACAAGTCCATCAGGCTATAGGAGAAATAAGAACAGAAATAATCTCTCAGGTCCAAAAAGAAAGGACAACCATCATGAAAGAATTGATCAGTACAGCTAAAGACAGCATAGATAGAAAAATAGACACTGGAAAAATGATGGAAACACCAAACGAACAATACAGAAAATACTTAGAATGTATGAAACAGATTCAAACAGCTATCTAGGATATTAAGAACTCCACTGAAAGCTGGAAAAACTGCTTGAAAGAAACTGAACATAGACTTTCAGACCTTGAAGACAGTGTTCCAGGTAATGAATGTGAAATAAAAGATTTAAAACTAACAAGGGGGCCAGCCAGATAGCTCAGCAGAATTAAGCATCTGCTTAGGCAGAGTACAGTAGCCAGGGTTTGATTCCCAGTGTGCTGTGCTGACCTCACCCCCAGGGCATGCTGAGACAGCGATTGAGACTGGGTGTGCTGGCATGCACCTGTAATCTCACTGCTTAAGGGGCTGAAAACAGGTGAATCACTACAAGTCCGATTTGCACAGTGAGACCCTATACTAAAAAATACATAAAAAAACTAACAAGGAACCAGGAAATAACAATTCAATAGCTGCCAGATGATACAAAGAAAAATAATATAAGAATAATAGGTGTCAACAAAGCAGTGGGAGACAGCACAAATGACAGACTATTCACAGAAGTGCTAGCAGAAAATTTTCAAACAGGAGAAAAGAACCTGGCATACAATAAGTGAGGCAATAGAACTAACTACACACAGCCATAATCATAATAAATCTATACCTGGACACATAGTTGTCGGAGTCCTTTCCTGATTCTTGTCTCGACCTACGAAGTCTAAACTTACAATCCTAAAACCACGTTATTGGAATTCCACCAAGTTAATTATATATATATATAAAATTACTGGGGAGCTTCATGGCTGGCTAAGTCCAGCCATGAGGATGGCTTTCCTGAACCCAGAGAGCAACCAAGGGTTGCACTTGGGTTTTATTCATTGGAGAAGGGGGGCTGGCTTGAGAAAGGGAATTGTGCGAAGGTCAGCAATGAAGGGAATTGTGGGAAGAAGGTGAGCACTGTGAGCTGGGCTAGGTAGGAGGCCTGCATTCACCTCCACCATATTCAGAGATATGCAAAAGAATTTGCATTATGCTATTGAGACAGTATCTAATATTTTTGGGGTCTAGTGCTTCAGCTCTGATGCGTATTCTTTCAAGCCCCAGGAAGTCATGGACTCTATCTCAAGGCTTGATTCAAACTGACAGCATGGAACCTTGGCTCTTTGTCCTGTCTCCACCTAGCTCGTATTGGAGAGTAGCAGGTGTGAGTTATCAGGAAAACACACGTGTCATCTTCAAAAATTACCACCAGCACCTTGGCTAGACCAATACACACTCCTAAGGCCAATAGAAAGGATAATGAAAAGTCCTAACCAGCTCTGTACATTTCAGTATGAGGAAATAGGGTCAGGCTAAGTCAAAATGGAGACAAGCATCCTTCTTTCAAGGAGGGCGCTCAGGCCATCCTCCATAGAATTCTCCTATGCTATTGGTGAGGATGTACAATACCACAGTCATGGAGGGAGGTTTAGAGGTTCCTGACATAAGCTAAATATATAACTATGATATGATCCAGTAATTCCATTGCTGGTCCCATAGTCATTAAATATATCACTGGAGCTTAGAGTCTTGGAATAATTAAGAGGTTTGGTCTTTTCTTGGGGAGCCTTTCATCTTAGAGAAATTCCTCAGTTGACTTGACGTTGGGCTAGGACTAAACATGGCTGCCAGAATTCTGGGACCTGAAAAGAGAGAGCTGGGGTAGTTTTCATGGCTCTTTACATGCACCATGAACATGCATGCAAGGGTGTTCTTAATGTCCCCAGGACCACGGTTCAGATTCTTCAGATACCTGCCATGGCTCAGAAGATCTCTCAGGGAGGGGAGGATGAGGTTTAAGCATAATCAGTGTTCATTTCATCCTATATTTTTGTCTTCAGAAAAATGTATTACCTCCCATATCTGAGTGCCTCTGAGAGCCATCACTGTGTTTCTTGTAAACTTTTCCCATGGACTGGTCGAAGTTCCGGCTTTCTTTCTGGCTGGCTATGTCAATTATCACCGGCTGTCCAGTCCCAAATCTTTGCAATAAGGCTGCCCTTTCCACTTATTTTGTGGTGCCTTTTTATTTCTTTACCAACATTTTAGCAAGGCTTCAAGAGGGAATGGAGGTCAAGACATAATTCCATCTGTGACAGCCATGAAGATAGACTTCTCAGATGTCCTGCTGCAGGGAAGGTAATTGACGGAAGGTCACAGCTGTTATGCTCTGAAACCTAACCCTGCTGGGAGGAGGCCATGGTTTCCCAGTAGATGCTCCCACTCAGTGGCAGATACCAAGGCAGGCCTGCTCCTGGGAGAGAAGAACCCCCGACAGATGCTCAGTGGAGGACCCGATAGCCTTGGGGTATATTCTTAGAAGTGCATCACAGCCTAAGCCATGACTCTCTCCTTTTCTCTCCCCCTCCATTCTTTCCTTCCTTCTCTTCCTTCCCCCTCACTCTTCCTCCCTTCCTCACGTCCTCTCCATTTTCCTCCTCTCCTTCCTTCTTCTTTCCATCCTTCCCTCCCTCTCTTCTTTGTGGGAATCACAGCTATATCACCCTCTCAGAGCTCATCCCATCTCTCCCCACCGTCTCCTCCTTTTCTCTCCTTTTCTCTAACGGCTGCCCTTCTCCTCCCAAGCTCTGGAGCAGTGAATCCTCTTTAAACATCTCATCCATGAAATGCCTGGATTAATATGCCATTCAACACTTTAATCAAGATTTCTTTTTCAGATTTGGAATCTCGCATCTCTACTAAGATATAATCACTCCTAGATATTTTCAGCAGTTTGTGCTAAAGCACAAAGACGTGCCTTTTTAGTCTTAATTTATTTCTGGGAACTTTTTTTGAAATTGTATCTATATTTTTGTTCAATTATTTATTTATTTGTTTCGAGCATATTAGCCATGAATATCTAATGTTATTTTATCTCTATATTTTATCATTTCACTTTAATCAAATGTTTACATTGATTTTTAAATGCTCTCTCTCTCTCTTTTTTTTTTTTTTTATTTGTGTATTTGGTACAGGGTCTTACTACACAGATTGGACATGTGGTGATTTTCCTGTTTTTAGCCTCTCCAGCACTGAGATTACAGGTATGTACCACCATGCCTGGACTCAGTTGCGAGCTCAGCTCACCCTGGGGGTGGAGCCAGTGAGGCATGTGGGACCTGGGATCGAACCCTGGTTCCTGTGCTTGCCAAAACAGGTGCTTAGTCTGCTGAGCTATCTTGGTGGCCCTAAATTCTCTTTTCTATATAGCCTATGCTTTAAGAATTAATTATTTTCCTTTATTCTAATGTAATTCTCATTTCTATGCAATTGTCATTTTCTCGTCTACAATCTTTTTTCTCTTTTCTCAGCATCTTTCTCCAAACTCTCATATATCTACTTTTAGCTCTTGTTTTATGTATATAATTCTTTTGTTAAATTTTTTTAGTTCATGATAATGCTTTTCCTTTTGGCATCACAGAAAAATTTCAGGAGATATTCTTTATCTGCCATTTATGCTATTGTTTTTCCTAATTTTAAAATAGTTTTGTATGCTATATCCTCGCCTTCAGCCTCTCTCATAGCTTTCTACAGGTGTAGCGTGATTATGATTCAGCTTTAGATGGAAGAATTTTTTTTTACAAGCTGTTTATCTTTAGACTGCTTACAGTGCAGAGGCAGTGCGGTGTTCTTCTGACTCCAGATTACCACTCGGCCAAATAATAGCTGCATGACATAATTTCTCGGGTATAGTAATAATAGCATTTATCTCACTGAGTCCTTTCAGGGCAAATATATGAGCTCATGACATAAAAAAGTATGTAGGTAACACATGTATGCTAGACTTAGTAAGACCATGAAAAATATTACCTTTAAAAATGTCTTACCATGAATTTTGGCACTTTAATTTTGTCTTGTCTACATCAGCCATGCCTTCCTTATTTATTGTAGTTCGAAGTTATGTGTACCACCTAAATTTGGGTAAGATAGTAATATTGTTGGAACGTTTGTCCTTGTTTTCGAATGATTTTTGATAGATGGGGTAACACCAAGAAGGTGCCTTGTATAGCCTCCCACCAGTGTGGGGTCAGAGAAGGGCTATCAAGACAAAATATTTAAATGAGATTTTGAGTCTCAAAGTATAATACCCAGTGTCTAAAATACAATTGAGAATTTTCATTCCAGGAGCCAGCAAATTTTGAATAATAAAATGCAACCAATAGATAATAGCACAGATACTGGAATTATTTAACTTGGTGTTTAAAATAGCCACCATAAAATGTTTCAAGAAGCAATTTTGAGCATGCTTGAAACAAATAAAAATAGAAATCCTCAAGAACAGTCGATAAAAAGATGAATCAAATGGAAATTTCATAACTACAAGTACAGTAACAAAAATTCAAAAGCCTGTGTTTTGTCAGTGTCTCTACAGCAAAATGAATGAGATAGAGGAAAGAAGTGAACTGATTTAGACAATGGAGAGAAAATACACTTAAAAATGTCATTTGAATATCAGAGACATCATTGTATGTAGCTGAATTAGATAGAAATATTATAGGCAGTCAGACCAGGCCAAGTCCGCAAGGAGATAATATGGAAGACAAAGTGACTTTGCAACTTGGAAGAGAGAGACAGACCCCTGCTGTGGGTCAGACCTCAAGACAAAGGAAGAAATAAATACAGCCACATACTTCACTTGGGATGAACATCAGGGACTGATATTCTAAATAGGTATCAATCACTTTGAAAGAGCCCAAATGAGCCACTAGCCCAACCCCCAACAGGAAGAGACTCTGTCCCAGTATTCATGCCTGCTTGCTATGTGACCTGCTTCTTCATTTGGTACTGGATTTAATCAATTTTACCTAGCAATGGTGCTTGTTGACCATAATTTTGCCCTACCTCATGCCCACCCAAGCAAGTTCCCGTGTTCTCCACCACCTTAGACCTGCCTCACCACAAGGCTTTACTCTATAAAAGTCCCTGGAAGAGATAGCTTCCTGGGGACAACAAGCTTGGGCTCCCTCCTCTCCTTCTCTCCAAAAGGAGCTTTCTTTCCCTCAATAAATATATTCTGCTCATGACCTCCATTTGTTCTTAAAGTTCTTTAGTTTTAGAGAACATGAACTCGCCCCATGCCAGGTCAGAAGATCATTTTCCCCTATATCATTTGGAGGGTCCCTGTATCAACATGTTGAACTATAATAGGTTGAATATTTACATTATAAGAGTCTCAAAAGGTTTGGGGAAAAAGAGGAGCGACGAAAGAGGATTTAAAGGAATCATGGCTGAAATTTTCCTAAATGTACAAAAGATTTAATCCTATAGTTAAAAACAAACAAATAAACAAAAAAACTGAAGGGAAAATCATAAACGATTAAAACCAAAGAAATTCATGATGAGGCATGGCACAGGAAAATTTTGAAAAACTTAAGCAAGGAGGCAGTGACAGGACAATCACAAGATTGAGGCCACTCTGGGCAACTTACCAAGACTGTCTCAGAAAATTTAACAAATATGTCTAAAACATGCTGGGAATGTGGCTTAGTGTGAAGGCTGTGAATTTTACTTCCAATATAATAAAGCAAACAGACATTAAAAGTAAATAAAAATTGAAATTAATGAGAAGTACCTCACTTATGGAAGAAAAACAACTGGAGTAAAAGCAGGCTTTTCACTAGAAGTCAGAAGAAAAGCGTAAACTACAAACTCTGAGTTAAATAATCCTTTCCCCTGTTAACTTTAGATGTTGGGTATTTTTGTCTTAGCAACGAGACAAATAAATAAGATAATCCTTAATAAGACACTGGCCAAGAGAATGCAATCAGTCATCAAAAAGAAAAGCATACGTCATGACCAAAAACCTTCATTCCAATTATGCAAGAATGATTCACATAGGCAAATGCACAACTGTAGCACACCATACAAACAGAAGCAAGGACAAAAATCATATAATCATCTCAATAGATGTAGAAAAAGCCTTTGACAAAGTCCAACATCCACTCATGACAAAAAAATCCCTGTAGAAAATAGGCATAGATGGGTTAAATCTCAACTGGATAAAAGCCACTTATGACAAACCTACTGCCAATATCCTACTAACCATTTACCAGTCCAATTATTTAAACATAGAATGATCAGAAGTTATATTTTTCATTCATTTTTGTAAGATAATACAACAGGAAATATAAGAACAATCATTTATCAAATTTGTTCAATACTTTTTCTATATATAATGTATATTCAGACTTCCCATACACAATACAAGGTTACAATATTGTCAGAAACATCTTGTCTTCTTCTAAAATCCTTTTTCATTATTGTCTTTCTTTGAACGACACATGTTATGCCATTGCAGTAGTCTTTCTTTTCTTTCTTAGATGGCATAATTTCAATGAAATGTCTACCCTCTACTGTAATAGTGAAGACAGTGATGATGGGCACCCTATTTGGCATTGCATTACCCATATTTTTCAATTATTTGACCTACTAGACATGAATTGTAAGTGACTTTTTTTTTTTGTTTCAGTACAGGGGATTGAACTCAGGACCCTGTGTTTGCCAGGCAAGTGCTTCTTCTACTGTGCTATCTCCTCAGCCCCTTATTAGTAACGTTTATAAATGCTTTCTTTTGAAGAAATAACAAATGTGTTCCATGCGCTTTGGTCCAGAAGTTTCACAATTTATAATAATAGTTTTCCCCACTTTTTGATAACAGCTTCTTGAACATTTGTCAAGTCTGTCAGAAACATTCATGCAATTATTATAATCATTGATTACTCTTGGAATTTTTAAAGTTGTTTCCTTTTACGTTCTATTGTGTAGTGCAAATAGCTGACAATAAAGAGATGACTTTTTCGTCTTTCTGTTTCTTAACAGATTTTTCTTTCTCTCTGATGTGGTGACATTTCTCCCTTCTTCAGTTTTTTCTTTTGGAGATCTTTTCACACTTCTCTCCCATTCTGCCTCAGTGTTCTGAAGGTGTCCATGTGGATATATATATATATATATATATATATATATATATATATATATTGCATCGCTATGCCTAATTTCATTTGCTCTCTCAGCACACACCAGGGGTAGGGCCAGCACAACATGCTGGGGATCAAACCCTTGCAGGGGCACCTGCCTAAGCAGGTGCTTTAGTCTGCTGAGCTATCTGGCTGGCTCTTCCATGTTGTATTATAAAAGAATATCATTGAGTTCTGGTGAAGTATAAAAGTTTTATCTAATATACTTATGATAAGAGTTCATGTAGGTTGTAGTACAAACTTACAGGTTTAATTTTACAAATAAAATAAACATAAATTAGTAAAAGAAAATAACCAGAACTTATTAGATTTCCCTAGAAGCAAACATCAAAGACATATACAGTGTTCTAAATAAAAAGCATGAAAAGCATAGTTGATATAAAGGGCTGGCCAAATAGCTCAGCAGATTAAAGTGCCTGCAAGTAGGTTCAGGGGCAAAGGTTCAATTGCTGGGCCTGTCACGCAGTCCCTGCCCCCAGAGCACGTTGAGACTGGGCATGGTGGCATGAGCCTGTAATCCCAGCTCTTGGGAGGCTGTAAACAGGCAGATCACTATGAGTCTGACCTAGTAGTCAGACCCTGAACACCCTGTACACACTTCCCTAAACTAAAAAAGTTGATAAAAAATAGCTATATGATTATATCTCATGCAAACAGGAATCCACTGGTTGAAATATCCTTAGCCCAAGTGATACTAAGGATTGTCAATATGTTAAAAATGTGCTGCCCTAGTGTCACTCAAGGTAAATTGAGAAAAACTTAAAGCTTTCCTTCTGAATTTGGTAACAAGACAGAGTTGTGAGCTGTCACTACTCATATACAGTACAGTACTCAAAACAGACAAGAGAAAGAAATGAAAAAAAAAACACACATAGAAGAGAGAAATCAGTCAGATTGCTATTATTTGTAGATTACATTACTCCAAAAGTTGGCATATAGATTTAACATGATCACAATCAAGATACTAACAGCATTCCTCACAAGACTAGAGAAAGCACTTCCAAAACTCACACAGAACCAGGAGAGGTCCAGAATAGCAAAAACTGTCATAGATAACAAAAGCAAAGCCAGAGACACAACAATCCAAGATTTCAGAGTGTATTGCAAAGCTACAGTGATAAAAACAGCATGGTCTTGGCACAAAAAGAGATATGTAGATCAAGGGAATGGAGTAAAGGATGCAAAAATAATCCCAGGCACATATGGCTGTCTGATCTTCAATAAAGGGGTCAAAAATACATGCCTGAGTTCAATCCCTGGTACCAGGAAAGAAAAAAAAAAAAGAAAAAGAAAAAAGAAAAGAAAAGAAAAAGAAACAGCAAATGGCATGACAGCAAAAAAATTTCTGTAGAGCAAAGGAAATAACCACCAGGGCGATGATACAAGCTACAGAATGGGAAAAGTTTTTACCATCTATTCTTTAGATAGAAGTCTAACATCTAGTATACAAAAAGAACTCAAACTATTAGGCCTTCCCCAAAAAGGTCTAATCAAAAATGAGCAGCTGAAAAGACAGATACTTCTCAGAGATAAAAGTTCAAATGGCCCCTAAATACATAAAAGTGTTCACCATGTCTGTCCATTACATAAGCGCAACTTAATGCACCACTGAGATTCCGTCTTGCTCCAGTAAGAATGACTGTCATCAAGAAGTCAAATTATCACAAATCCTGGTGGGGAGAAAAATAACCCTGCTACATTGTTTGTAGGAATGTAAACCGGTGAAATCACTATGAAAATCTGTATGGAGATTCCCCAAAAAACTAAAGCTAGACATTCTATTTAACCCAGCTGCTTCCCTTCTAGATTTTCCTGAAGAATTACAGTGACACATGAATACTCACATTAATAGCATCATAATTTGTGATAAATCTTAGAAGTGGTCTGTATGTTTATCAACAGATGAATGGATAAAGAATGTTATTTATACACAATAGAATAATACTTTGCCATAAAAAATGAACTTGAGTCTTTTGTAGGGGAATATATGCACCTTCACAACTTAAATGAAGCAAATCAGACGCACAAGCCTA